>PVKA01005033.1:0-45974 GCA_004027165.1 Ctenomys sociabilis
AAAAAAAAAAAAAAAAAAAAAAAAAAAAACCAAAATAATGTTTTGGTATCATAGAAGGTGCATACATGATATTATACTTACAGACATTATTATACCATATGTCTCTTATCAGTAAATTAAGAGAGTGTAGCTACTTGTGTATCTTATTTTTCCTGAATAATCTTATAATCCTGAATTACATCAAGGATTCAATAATTAATACTTTCTACCTTGTTATTTTCCTAGTGGTTGTCCATAGTACCAGAAGCCGATATACTATCCTGTCCAACCACCATTAGTGCAAATCTTGCCTCTCATAGAATTATGTAGAAGCACAGCGTTATCTATCCCAACTGTACTGTCCATATACACACATCATGATTCTTCCTTTTTATACCCCTTCCTTTGTCTACACCTGTCAAAGATGGGCACTCCATTGTCATTCAAGTAACTTAGGTGCTTGAACTCGACAACACACTCCAACATAGTCCAGCATTCTGCAGTGGATTTCTTGACATAGGATTAGGCTGATAGAGGAAGCATCTTTGAGAGCAATCAGCCCTACCCAAGGAATGTGAAGCTAGCTTCCCTTGTGATGAGGCAGGAAACCCAGAGAAGACTCAGATCACCTGGGCTGTATGAGGTGGACAGTTAAGGCCTTACTATGTCTCTATAGACAAAATCTGGTGGATCCCTATAAAAGAAATCTCAATCTAGCATATTTATTATAGATTTTACCTGCGTGATTACCTGGGTTTGGTATCTTCTAAGAAAACAAAATTTCTGAAATTACAGCATATATAATCAAAGCACAAACATTTGAGCTAACAGGTAAATGTATAAAATTTTGAGGCTAGCAATCATAACCCACTAGCTTTTAGCCTCCTTTATTTATGGAGTCTGATAGTTTGCTATAAGTCTCTCCAGCTATATTTATAATTATCTTTAAAATTCGAGAACATATGAAGACCAGATTAATATCTTATTTTTACTGTCAATACTTTTAAGTAATTTAAGTATATAGGTTGACATATTTTTCAAGTTACACCTGCTGTTTACTAGCAGCATGAAATACCTGATTTACATTAGAAATGAACCAGGCTAACTTAATATACAGTATTCACTCAGTTTAAACCAGTGTCTCATTTAGTATCTTGGATATGTCTCCTCCTGTGAACACGGGACGCTATACAGGGACTTATCCTTTAACATTGTGGCTCTGAGTTTCATATTTTAAACACAAGGCCTGGCTCTGTCTATAGGCCCAAAGCTATTTGACACTGTATAGCTCATGTGTTTAGAACTTTTTTCAGTGACAGGCTTTCATCTGTACATGAACAATATATCTTGGTTACAGCTGATGCAAGATGATGATGACTGGAAGGTCAGCGTTGGAGAAGGACAAAGAGACCTATGCCAATGTTCAGCAATAGGTTGGCTTGTTCCTTTAGTCGTGATTACTCAGGGCTCCTCCATGGAGATGACAGGTAGAGAGGGAGAGGGAGGAGTCTGGCCAGAGAGAGGAGGCAGGCCCAGGGGCCCTTTAGTCCTACTGGACCACGTGGAAAGCTGAGTCTGACCTCTAGGGCCTCTGCCTCAGAGTGCAGTCTCACTTCTAGTGGCTGCCTTAGCAGTCAGGGCATGGCTTGTGGGCCTCTTAAAGCAGCCCCTCTTACAGTGGTCTGGCTTCTGACTGCAATAGTAGATCAGCCTCATCAACAGATGAACCTCATTGTTGTTGAGCTCTTCTTGGAGCCCAGAGAATCAGACTTAGGGTCTGTTTTGAGGCTGCAACAAAAGCAGCAATTTTTAATCTCTTTGCTTTTTCTCTCTATAAATGTCTTTATAGGACATTGTTTTCTTAGTGTCCTATAAAGTATCAAGTCAGTTGTCTGGAGCAAAGCTATCTTTTATAACTCTTTTTTTAATATCTGGAGCTGACTGAGTAATGAACTTATCTGTAAGAGTAATCTGTTCCTCTACTGAATTAGCATCTCAAGAAGTATGCTTTACCAGTTTTTATTTAAACATTTTAAGAAATCAGAGGGGTGTTTACCTTTTTTTTCTGGTAAATAGATGAAATTTAATAATTGAAGGCTTGGTTTCAGTGCTTTTTAGACCTTTAAGAATACACACTAGAAAATATTTTTTATTACAATCTCCTGTCTGGCTATTTATTAGGCTTGCAGGGGTCTGACTGCTTGGGTTCCAGCGGGAGCAGGTAGTTTCTGTTACAGCTAAACCAAGATAGACTGGCTGTCTATCTTCTGGTTGTTTAAAATTAGCAATATGACATTTATCTCTAAATGAAATATCAGCTTGTAATGCTCTCTGCCTTTTCATAGAAGTGAAAGCTTGGTTTCAGATTAACATTACATCTTTTCAATCTAGTTTTTAAGTGTGAATAAATCCTCTAAAGACATCAATGTACTTATCAGGGTCATCTAAAGACTTTTTAAATCTGACATATTTTAGGTCACAGGGAAAAGGCACAAAAACTCTGGAAATTTTAAACTGTCTTTTTACTTCTTTAAAAGATATCTTTGAAAAGCTTGCATAAACTCCGCTAAGGATCAGTGTAGCCTTGTAGAGGCTTGGATTACAGCAGTTTGAGAAGCCCACCCTTTTGAAATGTAGATAGGGGAAACCTTCCTTTCAGTAATGGTGGGCGAGGCTGTGGTTAAGGCTATTTTATCCAAAGGTCTTTAAAGGTCAGGAAGCAGCAGCCTTAGGCACCTGAACTGCCTGGTTCTCCTGTAGCCATATCTACATTTTAAAACTAGAATGACTTTCTTAAGGCAAACAAAATTTGAATGTAAGACTACTGGCCTGGGGGCGGGGAGTCTTACAGAAGGAAGCATAACCATAACATAAAAAGATTAATTTGAAGTGAGCACTTTCTAGGCTACCAAAGTCTCTTCTAGAGATAGAACAGTTGGCTGGAGGATTTGGCCCCATGCACTGAGCCAAGGCTCCAGACACATGTGTTGTTTTTTTCTAACCATCTAGGTAAGCAGTTTTAACAAACGGACAAGATTTAAACTTGAAGCTCACAGGTGAAACTTATTTATCATTTAGCAATCAAATTTTACAGGTTGGTAAAATCACATTATTTTAAGGCTGACAAAAATGTTTTTTAATCTTAATGTATAACACACAGATGTGAATTTTCCATGACAGCTGCTGCAGAATGTAAACTATTACAAGCTGCCTCAGCCTAATTTCTGAAGGGGTGACTCCTTCAGTTGTTCTACTGAAAAGCTCAGGTAGAATTCCTAGTTTATTGGCAGAACGAGAAGGGAAAAGGTACAACAGGTCAGTAGAGACTTTTTGGTGGATAAGAACAATTAGTCGACCTAATGTCATTTAGCTGGCAAAGGAGTCACATGTTTCATAGGCACGTATACTTAAGTCCAAACTCAATTTAAAAGTCTCATGTTTCAGAAATGTACATAAAATCCACTAGAAGGCTTACAAACATTATTTTTTAGTGCTGTTGTCTCAAGGCAAACAAGGAATATCAGTACATTTAGCAACTACTTCAAATGCAACACAATCAAATACAAAAGTCATAAAATGTCCCATTACAGAAATATCATAACCTCATTTTAACTTAGATTTACCAACACATTTTGACCCACATTTAACAACTGCATAATGAATTTATCTGTGTACCGGGTGGCAGGTGGAAAAAGCTGGATCTGAGGGTGACGGTCGGGGGTCATAGCTGCTTCTTATCAGTTGGAACTGCCAGTGCGACCATGTGGAATTGGCCAGTCGTCCAGGGACAGCGTCCAGAGCAGCAAACCTTGAGCCATTTCAGAGGTTCATGGACAAAATCAATCTAAGCCTGAATGTAAGGGACGGGGCCATGGTGTCTGGGCTTTCTGAAGGTGACTCTCTGGACATGTTAAGCAAGAGAAAGGTTAAAAGAGCCTTCTGGAGGCCAAGCGGCCTAGCGGAAGGAGGGTCATTCCAGTTAGGAGAAGGTTCAACAGTTTCTGGGGTGCACAGTGTCCATACTCTGAGGCTCGTGGTCTGAAATCCTGAAGGTTATTTAGAAAACATTATGGGGGTGACAAAGACACAGAAACAGAAGCAGCCTGCACAGTTATTAGACAGACAAAGGACAATCGGCAGAAACGCACAAAAACAAAACAAAAACAGATCCGAGATTCTGATCCGCCGTCACAGAGGGAGTCGAATCCAGGGGCTATGGTTACCTCTAACACCGCCTAGGACTCCCAGATGGGCGCCTGAACAGAACAGATACAGACACAGATGTCTTACCGGTAAGAACTTACAGACAGCTCTGAGGTTCGAATGAGAAAATTTGTGAGTTTTCTTTTTTTTTTTTTGTCTTTTTGAGACAGAGTCTCACTATGCAGTTCAGGCTGGCCTTAAGCTCACTTTGTAGCTCAGGCTGGTCTCGAACTCACAACAATCCTCCTGCCTCAGCCTCCCGAGTGCTGGGATTACAGGCATGCGCCACCACGCCCGGCCGTGAGTTTTTGGAGAGCACCCTGGGGCCAGAAAGTCTCCCCCAGGAAATGGTTTCCGAAAAACTCTGGTTCCTTAGATTGATCCGCATTAAAGGGGATCCCGGACGAGCCTCCGTATGTTATGGGTCGCTCAGAATAGGAACCAGATCAACCAGATTGGAATTTGGAAAGCCATTTATTACTGAGCTCAGGGCCCCTCGATCAGCTCTCACTAGAGAGAACCGAAAGGCGGCTAGCCCTGGAAGCAGGGAGGGGTTTAAACTTGGAACCAACATTGAGTTTGATAAACAAATTCATTGTCTTGACACAAAATAATGCTTTCAGAGTCATTGTGACCACTACTCAAACTAAGTTTGCTGAGGCTTTTATTTCAGTTTCTGGTGAATTTGGACCTGAGTACCTGCAGGCAGCCTTGCAGGGCCTGGAGGTTACAAGAAGTTAAAGCCCTTAATGGCCCTATTTACTAAGCAACCTAGTACAGTGGATGATACATTTACAACAGAAAGCACAAGAAACTAAGATTTACATTTATAGCCTAAAATGTGAGTTAACCCATTACACTAACTTGTTCTTTGTTCTGGTCTGGCCTGGATGTAAGATGCTTTCTGACATCAGGAGATTGACTGCCGTGGGACAGCAATCTTGGAATCTTCTGAGCACATTTGTGACCCATTTTCAGGAACAGTCCACAGAATAGTTAGAAAATCACAGGAGTATGAATAATCACTAAGAAAACAACAATATGCAATGCATTAATTATTGAAAATGTCCTACTAATTGGTTTTGAAAGTGTCTCATTGCTATTTGTTTCTCAATAAAATTATTATAAAGAAAAAAATCACAGCAGCTTTGAAAACCCAGGAGTAACGCCCTGAGATCCTCAAGCGAGGTGATACTGACAGGTGGGAGAGTGGCTGGTACAGAACTTCCTGGGATACAAGCTAGCGTCAGAGCTCCAACCCTGCAGGCAGAGGTTTGTTTCTCTTGCAGGCTCAGTTAAGCTGAGCGCACAGGAGCAGAAGTCGATCAGCGATGCGGGCGCGGGCTCTCTGAACTACCCAATCAGGCCGGGAGAGGGAGGAGGGCACTTCCTGTGTGATGGCGACGCAGTGGACGGTTTGAGTGCGATGCTGACAGCTCCCTCCGACTATAAAGCATACTGTGAAGTTTCTACTGACTGCCAGCGGGGTTAGAAGGATCGTCGGAGACCATCAACCGACACAATGGTAACGTTGTGGAACTGGGGCTGGGCGGGGGATGGAACTGGTGTGTTCCGGATGGAAGTGGTCAGAACCAGCTTGGCAATGCCCAGCCTCCCTGCTGTGTTGCAGACGCCGAAGTCTTCCCAGGCTTTGCTGCTGCATCATCTTCTAAACGGTCTTCCCCGTTTGCTTGGGCAGGGACAGTGCTGACCCCAGCACACAGTCCGATCCTGGCCCTGGTAGCCCAGAATACCTTCCTGGGCAGCCGCTGGCACAAAGGTATCTGCAGCAGTGGAGAGAACCGAGGCCTTGGGGGAAACCCAGGGTTCCATACGAGGCATTTAAAAATTCATCACTTTAATTCTGTGCATGAGGTCTCTCCAGTTGTGTTACTGAACCATAAGTGCGCCTGATCTTATTACATTGGAGAAAGAAGTTACAGACTAGAAGAAGGATGTTAGGAGAGATTTTATTGGAAGCAAGAATAATTGCTCCTTGATTTACAGAAGTGTACCCAGTGAGTGGCCCCGTGACCACTGAATCCACAGCTAATTATGGATAAAAAAACAGAGCACAGTAAATGCTTGTTTAGTGGGCGCCTACTACAGATGGGTCTGTGGATTTAAGACAATGACTATGCACTCAGGCTAAGAAATTTTCTGAGATTGCACTGTTAAAACTAAACTGAGATTTTAGAGAATTCCTGCTTTTTTTTGTTTTACATTCCTGGAAACTCAGAAACTTGGTAGGAAGTGACTACCACTCCTTTTAGTATGGAGGCGGCTTCATTCCTTGTTGGGCAGAAAATTTATTCTTGATCATTGCCAGGCAATTGCCTACTGTCATGTTAATTGCTATGCAGAAGGGAAATTTCCAGACTCTTCTGTCAGGCACTTTCCTGGTTATTTACTTTACATATAAGCTAACTAAAGAAATTATTCTTTACATATAGACCATTGAAATAAAGAGGTTTTCTGTAGAATTTTCCTGAAGATTATAGAGGGGATATTAATGTATTATGAAGGGAGGGGAAAGTACTCCTGCTCAGACTAATTTCCTGAAGGGTCTGTCTGTGAAACCCACAGAGGTAGATATGCATTGAACTGGGACACCTACGGGGATGTGATCTAATATTGGTGTAGTCAGAAAGGAAAGGGAGCCTTAGCTCAGAAATAATTGTTTTGTAGTCTGTGAGCAGTTTCTAGACATTGTTTTAAAATTTAAAATTTTTTTTATTTTGTTATTATTTAATGTATTTAGTACAGGGTCTACAGGGTCCTACTACACAGATCAGACTTGTAGTGATCCTCCTGTTTTCAGCCTCCCAAGTGCTAGGAATACAGGGACGTGCCACCACGCCCAGTCCCAATCACTGTCTCAGCACACCGGGGCCAGCCTTCCAAGCAAAGTCTGGAAACTGTTCACAGACTACAAAACAATTATTTCAGAGACAAGACTCCTTTTCCTTTCTGACTGTACCAATATCAGAAGATCACATCTCTGTAGAGGTCCTAGTTCAACACTCAGACGCTTTAGTCCGCTGAGCTATGTGGCCAGCCCTGTTTTAACAATTGAAACATTGAATGATGTGCTTATATACAGCAAGTATTAAAGTGGGAGTAAATTCCTATATTTAATGTCTGCTGGATTATGAATAAATAGAATAAAAGTATTCTCTGAACAGGCAAAAAGAAAGAGCTGTAAAAGAGAAATATGCTAGCAGAGTTGGGAGTTTGTGCTACGAACAGCACTGCCTCTGCCTACGCAAATGGGAAAACAGTTTGAATGCTGTTGCAGCACCTAAGGCCTGGAAGACCTCAGTGTCGAGCTGGTTCTGACCACTTCCATTTGGAACACACCAGATATGTGGATGTGGATGCTAAACATTATCAACTACAACACGCGTCCAGGGTGTGCTGAGACAGCAGTTGAGATGGCGAGGTGGCATGAGAGTGTGCAATCCCAGCTCCTGGGAGGCTGTAAGCTGTCAGGACGTCACACTGTCCCTAATGCGGTGATAAGTGAATGATTATCTGCTGGCTCCTTCTGGGATTGGTTCTAAAGAATGTAGAACTTGGTAACTTCTGTGGGTACTGATGGACGTATCCAATCATTTTTGAGGCAGGTTGAAAAATTAGGAAACTGGTGTTCTAGAGCTCAAAATAGGGTGGACATCATCATGGTGTGGCAAGGGGAGGAGTTTTTCTTGGATACAAAAGATTTTGAACTTTATGTAGTCTTTTTCATTGTTCTTGAATGGAACTCAGGAATTTTGTCCCAGGCTAAATCCTCCTAAATGTTTTCTTTTTCTTTTTTCTTTGCGTTTTAGGGAAGGGGCTACAGAGTGTTCAGGGTCTCACTACTATATCAGACTCATAATGATCCACCTGTTTCCAGCCTCCCAAGAGCTGGGATTACAGGTGCATACCACCATGCCCAGTCTCAATTGCCATCTCAGGGAACCTCGGGGGTGGGGCCAGGACTGCAGGCCCAGGGATCAAATCCCCAACCCCTGTGCCTGCTTGCAGGTGCTTTAATCTGCTGAGCTATTTGGCCACCCCTTTTTCTTTTCTTCATTTATTTTTTTGATAATAGATCTTACTAAGTTACCGAGCTTTGAAGAAATTGTGATAGTCTCTAAGTTCTTGATTGTTGGGAACACAAATGTGTACCACTCTGGTAATTTAAACTTCAAAGACAGAAATTTAGGAAGTGGGTGACTTCTGTGGCACCTAAATGTATCTAATTTATTTTGGAGGCAAAATTGGATTTTCTTTGTTTTGTCTTTAAAGATAGCATGGACAACAGAATCTAAATGTAGTAGGAAAGGTATATTCAGAAATAAAAGTGATTTGCAATTCATGTGTTTGCATTACAGGAGATTGAACCTGGGACTTGCACTGAGTGGCATCCAACTCTTTACATGTTAGGTTTTATTTTTTTATGGTTTTTTTTTTTTTTTTTTTTTTTTTTTTTGCGGAACCAGGGATTGAACTCAGGCCCTTGTGCTTGCCAAGGAAGCACTTATTCCACTGAGCCATCTCCCCAGCCCCTATGTTTGGTTTTATTATGCATTGTCACACTGTGTCTTGCTGTGGAACTCATGTTAATCTGTTGTCTTTTTTGCTCTTGTTTTCTCTGTATCAGTTCATACAATTTTAGGATATTTGTTCAAGATTTTAGTGTCATATACTGAGTTAATTTTTCAAAATGTCCTTGATACTTTAAAAGTTTTCCTCTCTTGTCATTTATAATCTGCAGGAATATTGAGCAATGAAATTATCGATTATCAGTGTAGTAATTTTGAGTTTTTATGTTGCTTGAACTCAACCAGCTGGGCCTCACTTGTATCTGGCTGCTGTGCATGGCTTCTTCCTGCTACAGCCTGTGTAAGTGAACCCACTGTACCCAACTGTTGTTCTGCTCTGGTTTAGCTTGCTGGGTCTTGCTTGTAGCCTCTCTTCAGCATTTCTCCTACAGGATTCAAAATTGGGCCTCCATTGAGGGTTCTGGTGCCCAGTCCCAAACCAGGCCTCTCCATTGAGGGTTCTGGTGCCCAGTCCCAAGCCAGACCTCTCTTAAAAAATTTTATTTTAAAGACAGTATAATAATAATTGACAAGACATTAGAAATAGTACACATTTAGAAGCCCAAGATGAGGTATATTCAACTATGGTTTTGTGTTACACATTACTGTCTTGATTTAGTTGCTTAGGTTGCAGAGATATCAGCATACAGAGTTAGTAAAAGTGAAAATTCTGAACAGTAACTGCTATTTTCAGGAGCCTTCTGAGTATGTTTCTGCAGTTAATTTCTAGTTTTGTTCTGATGTTGTATAAGAGGTTTCTTGGAATGATTGCAATCCTTTTGAGGTCACAATGTTCTTTATTTTCTGAAAATGGTCCATGATTGTGAATATATCTTGTGGTTTTGAGAAGATTACCATGCAGCAGTGTGCTAGACTGTATTCATATCCTGCAATCCCTTGGAAATGTGATGTAGTTTGTGACTATGAAGAATGTTTTGCCTTCTTCAGCTGTCAGTTACAGACAGAATTGTTTCAAAGGCATCAGACATAGTTGTAAATGAATGATTTTTTGCTTTCCCTTCATGTTTTTGCCTTGTATATGTAAATGCACTGCTTAGAGAATTAATGTATTAGGAACTCTCAGTTTTTTTTAGAGAATCGCCTTGTATGTCATTGTGTAATCATTGCAAGGCTTTTTTCAGGTATTGATTGAACATTATCAGTATAATAGACTTTCAGCAAATTTTATGGAATGAATACTAAACTAGCTTGTTAGCTTCCTATTTAACGAGTCCTCTTCAGTGTACACCTAATAACTACTCATACCCAGGAAGTGATAGGATTTGCACTATAGCCCCAGTATATAGACACTGAGCATCTCTGATACTTGTTTTCTCTCTCTGTAACATTCTGACCTATTCCCCTGATGGCCAGTGTGGAGTCTGTGCACTGTTTGCTGGGAATTTGTATTGGGAACTGAGCTTGTTTATTGCTGCTTACTCTGTGGAAAATGTCTCAAACTATCATGTTTGAAACCAGATAGATTAATGTACATGAACTTTGTTAATATTTCTTCTATTTATTTATTAATGTATTAGTAGGGTCTCACTACACAGATTGGACTCAGAACATAAGAGAGGCTCTGCTGTGATATCCTGTAACTCACTGGTGACTCAAATTTTCTGATCAAGGAGATTATGAGGCCACAGAAGAAAGTGACCCTGCTTAGAAAAGTGTGCCTATGGAGAGCCACCTAGAGAGGAAAATCTCGCTCAGGCTTTCACAGAGAGCAAATTGATCAAGCAATGGCCGTGACTCATCCAGATGTCTGACACTGTCTGCGTTGGTGGTATAGTGGTGAGCATAGCTGCCTTCCAGATGTCTGACACTGATAAAAGATCTACAAGATGCTCTACATGGTTCAAGAATAAATCCTGAGGGGATTTGACTGACCTTGTCAGATAGCGAAAGTTTCATTTTTAGTTATATGTGTTTTGCTTTAACTTGGTCTTAACCATCCAGCAGAGAAGTGGAACCATGAAGTATTAAAAGTAAAGCTATGTTAATATGCTGAGCTGTAAAAGGCTCAAGTCAACAACTTCTAGCAATTGCCAGTTGTGCTGATAACTCACTACTACTGTGGACTATTGGACTATATTGTGTTAATTTGCCGAATTCAAGTACCTACAACCTTTGGTCTAGCATCAAGTATGAAAATGTCTTTATTTATTTATTCATTTGTTTATTTATTTTGGGGGGACTGGTATTTGAACTCAGGCTCTTGCGCTTGCCAGGGAAGCGCTTATTCTACTGAGCCATCTCCCTGACCCTGAAAAGGTCCTTTAAAGACTTCTCCAAATACATCTATCTTCTCTTAACTGCAATGGAACACCCATCTCTGACAAAACAAAATAAAAAAATAGGGGGATAGAAATAAATGACTTTTATTATTTTAAAAAATACATATATATGTGTGTATATATATATATATATATTTATGTACACACAGGATGATTAGGATACATAAGTAGCTCTTTTTTCTTAGTTCATTCATTGAGAAGAAAGGTTTATACTAATATTTTAGACAGGATATCATGTCCGCATCTTGTCTTCTGAATAACTACTACAAAGACAACAATATGCAATATATCAATATATGCAATACATCTGCCCTACCAACCTGTTTTTGAAACTGTTTCATTGCTATTTAGTTTTGTTTCTCATTAAAATGAATTAAAAAAAAAAGTTAGAGGCATGGCAATGCTCCTTGGGGAGCACAGAAAGCGATGTGCTCAGGACTGCAAGCTCAGTTCTCGGGCTTGTCCAGCTGTGCCATGTTTGTAATTTCTACAGCTTTTTAATCAGTATTTGTAGGCATTATCATCTTACTCTGAGGCTGCTATTCCTTCATGTTTTAAAGGTGTTGGCATTTGTTTTGTTTTAACAATGTACATAGTAATTAGTAAAAAAGCTATTGATCTTTGAGTGTTTATTTGTATTCTGTTAGGTTTCTCAATTTGGTTATTAAATGTACAAGTCTCTTGATAGATTTTCTTTTTAGGGTCTGCTATGTGGAGTATCCTGTCATCTACAAATAATTTCACTTTTTCCTTTCCAATCCTTTTTCGTTTTATTTGTCTGTCATCTAATTGCTCTGGCTAGCATTTCCAGAACTATATTGAAAAGGAGTGGCGACAGTGGACATTCTTGTCTTGCTTCTACTTTTAAAGTGAAGGCTTTTATTTTTTTCTTTCTTTTTGAGGCAGGGTCTCACTGTGCAGTTCAGGATGACGTTAAGCTCACTTTGTAGCTCATGCTGGTGTCAAACTCACAACAATCCTCCTGCCTTAGCCTCGCGAGTGCTGGGATTATAGGCATGTACCACCATGCCCGGCAAAGTGAAGGCTTTCAGTTTTCTCCATTTGATATGATATTAGCTGTTGGTCAGTCATAGATCGCTTTTATCAGGTTGAAGTAAATTTTCTGTAGGATTTTTATCATGAACAAGTGTTGGACTTTGTCAAAAGCTTTTTCTGCAACTGTTGAGGTCATATGATTTTGGTGTTTGGCTTTGTTGACATGGTATTACATTTATGGATTACCATGTTTGAACCATCCCTGCATTCCTGCAATGAAACTCAGTTGCTCATGATGAACAAGTTTGATGATTGCTGCATTCTATTTGATAGTGTTTTTATTGAGGATTTTTGCTTATTTATTCATTAGAGATTGGCCTATTGTTTTCTTTTTGGGTTGAGTCTACTCAAGTTTTGGTATCAGCAATACTTGCCTCCAGGCATGAGTGTGGAAAAATCACTGCCCTTTCAGTTTCACTGAAGAGCTTGAGAAGAATTGGCATTCATTTTTCTCCAAATTTCTTGTAGAATTCAGCTGTGAATCCATCAAGGCCTGAGATTTTTGTTGGTAGGTTTTTAATTACATTTTCAAATTCATTGGCTGATACTGGATCATTGAATTTTTATGTCTTCTTGATTCAGCTTTGATAGTTCATATGTATCTAGAATCTGTGTTTCTTTTGTGTTTTCCATCCTATGAGTGTAGAGATTTGTATATAGGTAATTGATAGGTTCTGGCCCTAGTATATTGCTAAAATCATTATGGTGGTCATCTAATATGACTGATGCCCTTAAAACAAAGGCTCATCTTCCTGAGACTACCTCCCCCTTCTTCTCCTACTCAGCCCAGGGAAGGGTGATTTACTTTCACCCTTCCTGGTGTCCCAGGGAAGATCCCTAATCAGTTTCTCAGGTATTTCTAAACATGCCCTTCAAACCTCCTCCCCTGCTAAAAGGCCATGAAAGCCTCATCCTGTTTGTCTAGTCCAGAGAGAAAATTCCTCATCCTTCCCCACATTCTCTCCCATGTCCTCAAAGAACATAAAGCCCTTTTCCCTTGTTCCTTCTACCTGTTTCTCAGCTGCGCCGAACACCTGCAAAATACCTATCAGTAATGATGATCTTGTGAATTTCTACCCGGTGTGTAGTGTTTTCACCCTTTTGATTCCTTATCACACAAATTTGAGTTTTTGTTTCCTTTTTGGATAAGGATTGTTAAGGGTTTATCAAATTTATTCTTTCAAATAGCCAATTCTATTCATTTATACTTGTTTTTGTCTTTTTGAGATAGGGTCTCGCTGTGCAGTTCAGGCTGGCCTTAAGCTCACTTTGTAGCTCAAGCTGGTCTCGAACTCACAACAATCCTCCTGTCTCAGCCTCCCAAATGCTGGGATTACAGGCATGCGCCACTACACCTGGCTTCATTTATACATTTTATTGTTTTCATCTTCATTGCATTTATTCTCTGATCATTACAATTTCCTGCCTTTGAGTTTTCCGCTTGACTTGCTCTTTTTCTCAGAGCTTGAGGTGCAGTCTACAATTGTTATTTTTGGATTCAGATTGTTTTCCTTATTTGCAAATTTACCACTCTAAATTTCTCCCATAAAACAGCTTTCATCACATTCCACAGTTCCGGTTGAGTTATATTTGAATTTTTGTTTAATTTCTTCTTTAAACTATGACCCTTTGATTGTCCAGGAAGGTATTATTTAGTTTTCATGTGTTTATAAAGTTTTTGCTGTTTCTTTTGTCAATAATTTCCAGTTTTAGGATGGGGAAATTGCTCAGCAGCATAAGCACCTGCTTAGCAACTGCAAGGTCCTGAGTTCAATACCTGGCCCAAAAAAGAAAAAAAAATCCAGTTTTATTGTCAGATAATGTGCCTGGAATAATTTCACTTCCTTTGCATGTACTTAAGTATGCTGTACATCTTAGTATGTGGTCTGTTTTGGAGAACGTCCTTTGTGCAGCTGAGAAGATTGTGTACTCTGATGCTGGTAGGTTGAACACTATAAAGACCTACTAAGTCCATTTCTTCACAATTTGTTTTAGCTTTGTTATTTCTTTGCTGATTTTTTTTGCTTCATTGATCTATCTCTTTGTGTTAATGGCGTGTTAGAGTCCCCCATTTCAATTGTATTATTGCTCATTGAAATTGTGATGTCTGTCAAAATTTGTCTAATGCAATATTTATAATTTTTGTCTCTTCCTCTTGCAGTTTTCCCCTTACAAGCAGGTAGTGACCTTCATTGTCTCTTTCAGTCACTCTTGGCTTGAAGTTGACATTGTCAGCAACCAGGATAGCTACCCCTGCTTTTTATGTGCTCCTGTCACATGGAGTATTGTTTTCCATCCTTTGAATTTCATCTGTGAATTTCTTTTCGAGTTAAATGTGTTTCTTTTACACAGCATGTTATTGCACTTGTTTCTTTTTTTTTTTTTAATTTTTTTTTAAATTTATTTATTTATTACAGTGTCTTGCTACACCTCACTGACTCTCTTTTTGCGGGGGGGGGGGGTCAGCTCAGCCCGCCCTGGGGGAGGGGCTGGCACGGCATGTGGTGCTGGGAATCAAACTGCAGTTCCTGAGAGCTTCCCTGAGCTTGCCAAAGTAGGCGCTTTAGACAGCTGAGCTATCTTGCCAGCCCCTGCACTTGTTTCTTTATCCACTCTGCCAGTCTACTTTTGATTGGTGAATTTAGGCCATTTATCATAATGGTTATAAACTGATGTGCACTGGCTTATCTTTGCCATTTTTTTTTTTTTTTTTTTTTTTGTACTGTAGGATCCCTATTTTTCCCCTCTGTTGAATTGCTTGGTTTGCTTAGTGGTTCTTTTTTGTTGTTCTTCTTGAAGTTGTGGTCATTTTTGTTTCTCTAAAATATTTGTCAGTACTCTGTAGGGTTGGTTTGGTTGTCATGAATTTCTTTAGTTGTCCTTTGTCATAAAAGTATCTTATCTCTCCATTGAATTTGATAGATAAGTTTTCAGGGCACATCAATCTGGTTTGGAAGTTGTTTTCTTTCAACATGTGAAATGTTTCACTCCAAGATCTTCTTGCTTTGATGGTGTATGTTGAGCTTTCAGCCATGATTCTGATGGGCTTTTTATTTTAGGGTAATAGTCTATTCTTTTGCTGAATTTTTGGGATCTTGATTATTATGTGTCTGGGTGTAGATTCATTTTGATGGTGACAAACTGGAGTTCTATATGCCTCACTTAACTATGTCAGACTTTCCCCATGCCTAGGAAATTTTCTGTAAATAGTATTTTTATATAATTTGTGTTGATTCCAGCTTTTTCATTAATAACTGTTACTCTTATTTATCTATGCATCATTTTGCAGCTGTTACATTGTTATTTCTTGGTCCCTTGTTATTTTAGGAGATCTTCCCTTTTTCTGTTCACTAGCTGCATTGCTGTTTTCAAATTCTATCTTTAGCTTTCTTCAAGCAGTGCTTAGATGATGAAGTTATTTCCTCAGCCCTGCAGGAGATTATTTCTGATCTGATTTCCTCCATAACCTGAAGGAATTGTGTTTTTTTTTTTTTTTTTTTTTTTAACAACAACTGCTATCATTTTCAAAGATTCAAGTGTGTTGCCTCCAAATTCTTCTATGACTTTGTCTCCTGGACTTACCTTGGAGTCTATGGAACTCAAGAGATTGCCTTTTGCTCTTTCATTTTGACATTTGTGAAGTCCCAAATTTTGTTTACCCTGGGATGGCAGGGGGATGTGGGGTGCAAGTAAGCAATGCTCTGGGGAGAGGAGACTTAGAGGGCACCATTAGCTCATTGAAGTTCCTACTGTGTGGGGTTGTGTGGTTTCCATCTTGGTGGGGAGTGCAAGCCTCAACTCAAGAAGAACCCATTGATGATGAAGGCAGGCAGAAGTCACTCAAAGTTCTCCCAATAGTGAGGGTAGCACAGGGTAGCGCTTACCAAGCCTTATGCTGATGATGGCACAGGGAGCAATAGCTTAGCAGAGCTACAGTGACACGATGGTGTGAGAGGAGGTGGTCACAGCTCAGCCGAGCTCTGGTAATGATAGGGGGAGAGGGGGTAGGATTCATCAGATCCCCATAGCTGCCCTTTATGTGCCTAGATTCTAGGATGGTGGGAGAAGTAGCTGCAGCTCAGCCAAACTCAGCTAAGGGCCAATGCTTTTTTTTCAAGAGATTAAAAAAAAAAGGGACAAAAAGAAACAATACAGAATTTTGCTTAAAAAAATGAGAGGAATTCAGCAATGGTTGTTGTATAGCACTTTGTTGTCTTTAAAATAGTTGTTCCGATTGCCACATATAAGTATGCAAAACCGTTCAAAAATGAATTTAAAAGAAGAAAAGTGACCCAGCATTAACTATTCCTTTCAGGGGCCCGGTAGAAATCAGCAGTACAATTATCTAAATTGTCATGTATTTTTTTCTTTCTTCTTACTGTTTTCTTCTTTCCCTCATTCCAGTTGTTCCTTCCCTTTGAACAATTTCTTTCCCTTTCACAGTATCTCCTGTACCTTATGGGTTTTATTCATTCTTACAGGTTGTTACATGTATGGGTCTGATTTATTTCACTTACGAGTATGGTCTAGGTGCATCCATTTACATACACAAACCTTGAGTTTATCTTTCTTTTTTATAGCTGAGTAATTTATCCTCAAATATAGTGAGATGTAATGATGATGAATGCATAAGTGTTCTACTTGTATTGAGAATATTTCATCTTTGAGACTTAGGTGATTGAAGTGTTGAGTTGACAAATGCACTTCCTGACTCAAACCCCTTTTTTTACTATTGTCAACCACTGTCCTCTTTTGGCAGCTTTTCCTAAGTTTACCATATGTGATTTTTCCATGAATAATGTTATTTTTCATCCTTGGAACGTGTATTATTATAGAAATTTCCAGGAAACTGCTTTGGAAGGCTTTTTTTTTCCACAAATTCTAACGTGAACCAAAAGAAAAGGTACTTTCCCATCATTCCACTGGTGATGGGATTCAAGATTTCCCAAGTTTATTTGACAAGCCTTACATTAATCTCCATGAATAACAGCATGAAGCATTCTCTGGACATGGAAAGGAGTCTGGTCTGTCAATTTGGTGAAGTCCTAAGTAAAGGAGATGAATATGAAGTGTAGCAGTTGGTTATTAATTTATGCATCAGTCTTTTTTCTTGTCTTTTTGAGGCAGGGTCTCACTATACAGTTCCGGCTGGCCTTAAGCTCACTTTGTAGCTCAGGCTGGTCTTGAACTCGCAACAATCCTCCTGCCTCAGCCTCCCGAATGCTGGGATTACAGGCATGCGCCACCACGCCCAGCTTATGCATCAGTCTTAATTGTATTCTTCCACACATCAGTTTCTTCAGTTGTTTTTTCAAATAAGATATAGGCGCTGGGTTTGGGGAGATAGCTTGGTGATCTAAGTGCCTGCTTGGCAAGTGAAAGAACCTGGGTTTGATCTCCAATACCATATGTCGTGCTGGACCCAGTGATCTGTACCAACCACTGAAACCCATAGCAAGACCCTGTACCAAATAAATAAATAAATAAATAAATAAATAAATAAATAAATAAATTTATTTTTAAAATTAAAAGGATTTGGAACTTGTATTCATTTTACTTTATTGGCTTATTGGTGTCATTTAAACATATACAGTGATCACACTTACCTCAGGGAATTTGTCCCTGGGTACATTGTATCGCTTGATTTGTCATTTTTCTCCTATTTACCTCCACTCTCTCAAACTTCTCCCTTTCACAAAGTTTTGTTTCCATTTTATCCTTTTTTTCTATTCCTTTCCCTCTCCCCAATCTGTAGTTCCCCTTTCCTTTTGAACAATTTCTCCCATTTCATCGTATTGCTCATACAGTTGGGTTCTGATTCAGTTTTTTCACACCAGTGAGACATGCAAAACTTACACCTTTGTGTTTGATTTATTTCATTTAAGAGTGTGGTCTGAAGAAGCATTCTTTTAGCAGCAAATGCTTCCAGTTTATACTTTATGCCATATACATTTTTTTTTTGTTTGATAGGCATTTGGGTTGTTTTGAAAATTTGCCTAAAGCCGGGCGTAGTGGCGCAGGCCTGTAATCCCAGCACTAGGGAGGCTAAGGCAGGAGGATTGTTGTGAGTTCAAGACCAGCCTGAGCTACAAAATGAGCTTAAGGCCAGCCTGAACTGCATAGTGAAACCCTGCCTCAAAAAGACAAAAAAAAAAAAAAAAAAAAAAAAAAAAAAAAAAAAAAAAAAAAAAAAAAAAAATTTGCCTACTAGAAACTGCCACTAATTAGCTGGGTGTGGTGGTGCATGCCTGTAATCCTAGCACTCGGGAGGCTGAGGCAGGAGGATTGCTGTGGTTCAAGACCAGCCTGAGCTACAAAGTGAGCTTAAGGCTAGCTTGAACTGCAGAGTAAGACCCTGTCTCAAAAAGACAAAAAAAAAAAAAAGAAACTGCCACTAAAAATATGACTGTGTATTAATTGCTTAATATGATGCTTTTAAATTCTCTGGGGGAAAATACCAAGAACCGGAGTAGCTCAAATAAAACTTGTACTCTGAGTTCTTTGAGGAAACTCTACCCTGACTCACACAGTGGTTGTATCAGTCTAAACTCCCATGAATGTGGAGAAGTGTTCCTTTTTTCCCCACAGTCCCTCCAGCATTCCTTATTGATTGATTTTCTGGGATCAAAATTGTTTTCATTTACATCTTTGAAATGATTTGTGATGGACTTTGTTTTATGTACAGTGTTTTTCTTGAGTTGGATATTTTGTAGTTATGTATTAGATCTATTTTCATTGATCTTGACTGTAGATACAAAATCTTTTGAGTTGTGTAAACAGCAAATATTTATTCTCATTTTTTCCTGCACTTCAGTTTCTCATCCTATTTTTTAAATTTTTTATGAGGCAGGGTCCTGCTATATTTCAAGCTGGCCTTGAGCTCACTTTGTACACCAGGGTGCTCAAGCGGCCAGGGACCCCTCACTTGACCTTCAAATGGTTAGGATTCAAGCATGTATGACTGCACTTGGCTCAGATTTGGTCTTTGTAATTAGTACCAAATTTCCTTGTGGCATCTTCAGTATTAATGTATCCGATATATTGTATTCGCATTCTTACCCTCCTTTAGGTGCTCCCAGAATTTCTGTTCTTTTCTTTTTTTTTAGAACGAGGATTGAACTCAGGCCCTTGCGCTTGCCAGGGAAGCACTTATTCCACTGAGCCATATCCCCGGCCCTAGAATTTCTTATATCTGAGTGTAAGGTGATTATTTGGTGTCACTGATCAATGAAATAACATGCTACACTTCTTGTCTTTATGTTTCATAGACTTGCTCTAACATTTTCATTATTCATAAAATTTGAGAGTCACATAATTATTTTACTGCATATTATTACCAGATTCAAATTTTAAAATGTAGCCAGTGACCATCCAAGAAAGAAAGATTTAATTTTGTTTTTTGTATTCAGCACAGAGTTCACAGGGTCTCGCTACATAGGTTGGATTCATAGTGTTCCACGTGTTTTCAGCCTCCCAAGATCTGGGATTAGATGCTTGCACCACTATGCTGTTTCAGTCTCAGTCTCAGTGTGCCCTGGGGGTGGGGCCAGCACGGCAGGCCAGGGATTTAACCCTGTCTGTGTAAGCAGGTGCTTTAATCCGCTGAGCTATCTGGCCAACCCTTAGACATAATATGAAGAATTTGATTTGAAAACACTAATCTGAAAACATTATAATGGATGGTGTGGATGTTAGATGTCTGTCTGCTCCTGTGTGTGTTTTTTATTTTACTATTATTATTATTATTATTTTTTTTTTTTTGGTGGTAACAGGATTGAACTCAGTGCCTTGACCTTGCCAGTCAAGCCCTTATTACACTGAGCTATCTCCCCAGCCCTGCCCCTGTGTTTTGTGGACAGTGATTTTCAGAAACCCTCTGTGAGCTCTACTTTAGAAATAGTGCGTCAGTAAAATTTCTGTGACACTGCAGGGCCACCAGTTCTACTATTCTGCCATTGCTGTAAGAATGAGTTGGAATCTATCATCAGAGTTGCTGTATGAAAATAGGTGTATATACTCAGAGATCAGAGCATGCAGTTAATATTTGAAGGAATTTGCTTCAATTCAGCTTTTACAAGAGGAGTTCAGATATCTCAAGGCGTGAGTCTCAACCTTCCGTCAGAATATGTGTATGTGCTTATTTAGGAGGCAGTGACCCTGGAGGATGTGCTTATAAAATTCACCATGGAGGAGTGGGCAGTGCTGAATCCATCTCAGAAGAAGCTCTACAGAGAAGTGATGTGGGAAACATTTATGAATATGACTGCTGTAGGTAAGGATGACATTTTCTCATCATTATATTTGATAGGAATATAAAACAACCAGAGAGCTCTGATTCTTGCTGATTGGTACAGATTCATTAAATAGAATGTGAGAACATTTTGAAGTCTTTCTCAGACCTGTTTACATTACACTACGAATTAAACTGCTATCTACTCATTTCTATATGAAGATATAGTGACTTTATGTTTCTATGGTTATAATTTAGGAAGGACTTGGGACACCCAGCAAATTGAAGAATACAAAAACTGCTCAAGAAATTTAAGGTGAAGTATTTATAAGTAATATTGATATTCCCTAAGGGTGGGTGAAATAAAGCAGAGATAAAGCAGGCAAAACATAATATAAATGAGGCAATGTTCAAATTTATATTAGCTCACAAATATTCATGATATGTGCATATAAGTTGTTACTCTATTATGTGACAATTGAATACAGAAATATTCTAATCCAAGAAATGAGCCCATCTTGAATATATACACATACATATGAATATGAGACCTATATTATCTGACAAATTGATGACCTGGAAGCAATATTCAAAATGAAAATGAATTGTAGTGTTGTAATCATACATATTTTGAAAAGACCCTAAATAATTGGAATTTAAAGTTCTTAGAAGGCATACTAATAAAGTTTTGATGGAGAGTGTTGGCCAGATAGCTCAGCGGACTAAAGCACCTACTTAGGCAGGGGCAGGGGCCAGAGTTCGATTCCCAGCATGCCATGCCAGCCCTGCCCACCCCTAGGGCGTGCTGAGATTGCAACCAAGATTGGGCATGGTAGTTGAATTTATGTGCTGTAAATTTATTATAATATAAATTATATTATTTTTATGGCTGAATAACATAAATTCTGTAGTAAAGAAGAAAAATATACATTTAGGGAATAAAAATAAGTAGATAAGACTCCATCTCATAATGCTAATCCCAGCACTTGGGAGGCAGAAAATAGGAGCATCACTACAAGTCTGATTTGTGTAGTGAGACCCTGTAGACTCTGTACTAAATACATTTTAAAAATTAACAAATAAATATTTTTTTGCAAAACCAATAAATTGTTGATAGGAATATAAAACAAACATTTTGATAACAGAAAATTGTTTGAAGAACTAAAAATAGAAATTTTATTTTCATTTGATCAGGGTATACTTCTATAATTCTATTTTGAAAGGATTATAATTATTGTGTCTCAGTGATATGTACATACTTAAGTTCAGACAGTGTATGCATGGCTATTCACAGGAGCTAAGTTTTGGAAGTCACAGTTCTTAACTATTCTGTAACACCTATGTGCCCGTCATATTATGCATGGATAAAAGGAATGCAGAATAGGCTGAACACGCTGATGCCTTTTCATGCTCCCAGCACTCTGCTCTGGCAGTCTGAGCCAGCAAGATGGCAACAATAAGTTCATCTCAACCAAATGAGTGCTCAATGAGAAGGTCTCTCAAAATAAAAAGTGAAGTCACTAGTAATTTATCATTAAGGTACTTTGTTAATTCTCAGCAGTCATAAAAATATGCTATAAATTCAGTCATAGAGAATAATAATATACATTTAGAAAATAAAAATAAATGGATGGGACTCCATCTCATAATGCTAAATGCCCTAAGTCAGAGAAAGTAAATTATCATGATTTTTTTCTTTTATTTAAGATAGCAAAATAAAATTAGGGAGCAAAATTATAGAGAAGGGGTGGAGAATAGAAAGGCTCATTTGTTGGAGTTAGAAAGATGATGAGGGTGAAGAGAGAAGGGGACAGAGATCTGCAAAAAGGAGTCAAACATGATCAGCATGTGATACACATATGTATCACTGACCTAAATAAAACTATGCCTCATGTTTTGCTAACATTTATCAATTTAAAATTCCTAAGTAAATGAGATCCTTTGGGAAATACGTGCTCCAGGGCCTGTTCCATCTGAAAATTTCTTAGGCAGCTTCAAGCCAGAATATGTTATGGTAAATTACTGATGTGAAAATCTTTTTTATTGTGATTGATATTTTTGTTCTTTTCACTGAAGAAATCAAAATATAGCAAAATGCAATCAAAGGGAAGTTTGTAATCAATGTGAAGAAGTCTTCCTTTGGGCTTCAGAGGATACTGTGTGCATGCAACAGGCTGTTCTAAGGCCAACTAAACACCTTGCATGTAGAAAGCCCCTGGTCGGACATTTATCATTAAACATGGCCACATTGTCTCACACTGGACTGAAGCCACATGAGTATGTTGGATTTGATGAAAACATAAATAATTGCAATGAACTTGGAAAAAGCTTCAGTGATTTCCAGTCCTTTCAGAAGCATGCAAGTGGAAAGCCTGGAGAGAAACACTATCAATATGAGCAATGTGGGAAAACCTATTATAGTCTTAAGGAAAGAACTCAGCCTGGAGTGGAGACTTTTGTATACAAGCAAAGAGTGAAAGGCTCCAGCACTCCCAGTGGTATTAAAAACCATGAAAGAATTCACACTGGGAATGAACTGTATGTGTGTAGACAATGTGACAAAGAATTTGCAATTAAGTCTGTATTTCTTAGACATAAACAAATCCATAAAGGTAAGAAAAGCTATATGTGTAAGCAATGTGGGAAAGAATTCACTACCCAGTATTATTGTAAACTACATGAAAGAAGCCACACTGGGGAGAAACTCTATCCATGTAAACAATGTGGGAAAGCGTTCACTACACTGAGTTACTGTAAAATACATGAAAGAATTCACACTGGTGAGAAACCATATGTATGTGAGAAATGTGGAAAAGCATTTAGTACTCACATGTACTATAAAATACATGAAAAAATACACACTGGGGAGAAACCCTATGTATGTAAACAATGTGGAAAAGTATTTGCTGCTAAGTCTACACTTTGTAGACATAGACAAACCCACACAGGTGAGAAAGCCTATGTATGCAAGCAATGTGGAAAAGCATTCACTACTGGAAGTTCTTGTAAAATACATGAAAGAAGTCACACTGGCGAGAAATCCTCTATATGTAATCAGTGTGGAAAAGTATTTGCTAATGAGTCTGCACTTAGCAGTCATAAACGGACACACACAGGTGAGAAACTGTACATATGCAAGCAATGTGGAAAAGCATTCACTACTCCAAGTCATTGTAAAATACATGAAAGAAGTCACACTGGGGAGAAACCTTATGTATGTGAGAAATGTGGAAAAGCGTTTACCACCCGGGGTTATTGTAAAATACATGAAAGAAGCCACACTGGGGAGAAACCCTATGCATGTAAGCAATGTGGAAAAGCATTCACTGCCTTGGGTGTTTGTAAAATACATGAACGAAGTCACACTGGCGAGAAACCTTATGTATGTGAGCATTGTGGAAAAGCATTCACTACACGGGGTTATTGTAAAATGCATAAAAAAAGCCATACTGGGGAGAAACCCTATGCATGTAAGCAGTGTGGGAAAGCATTCACTATCATGAGTGTTTGTAAAACACATGAAAGAAGTCACAATGGCGAGAAACCGTATGTGTGTGAGAAATGTGGAAAGGCATTTAGCACCCCTGGTTATTGTAAAATACATGAAAAAGGCCACACTGGGGAGAAACCCTATGTATGTAAGCATTGTGGGAAAGCATTCACTGTCATGGGTGTTTGTAAAACACATGAACGAACTCACAGTGTGGAGAGGCCGTATGCATGTGAAAAATGTGGAAAAGCATTCCGTAATTTGAGTTATTGTAAAGTACATGAAAGAAGCCACACTGGGGAGAAACCCTATGCATGTAAGCAATGTGGGAAAGCATTCACTACACGGAGTTATTGTAAAATACATGAAAGAAATCACAGCGGCAATAAACCATGTGTATATGAAAAGTAGAAAATAGTTCACTACACTGAGTTATACTACAGTGCATGAAAGAAGCCACACTGAGGATACATTATGTATGTAAACAATATGGAAAAGCAATCCACAGACTAGTTGTCTAATTCATGAGAGATCTCATACTGCAATAAGTCCTATATCTGTAACCAGTGTGGGAAAGAATTTGCTATACAGAATTAATGTCAAACACATGAAAGAGTTCATTCTGTGGAGAAAATTTTGCATGCAAACACTATGGCAAGGGATTCAGTACACAAAATGTTGCCAAAGACCTGAAAGAACTCAACAGTGAGAGAAACCTTTTGTGTGAAATGTGGGAAGCTTTACTATGTACAAATATAGTCCAAGACTTCAAGTCACAGGTGAGTAATCCTTTTTTTTAAAAGTCATTAGTAAACTGTATATTTTTTGAATTTTAAATTATTTTTTAAACTTTTCTTTTAAGGCTGGGCATACAGTAAGTCTTGGACACATTCCCTTATACTTAGTAGTTTTTTAAAATAATTTTATTGAGAAACAAAAAATAATGAGAGTTTCAAAACTGATTAATAGCACAGTTTCAATAATTAGTATGTTGCATATTGTTCTCTTAGTGGTTATTCATTGTACATTTTGCAGACATGTCATCCTATCCACAAACATTATTAGAACAAATCTTTTCTTTAATTGAATTGAGAGAATGTAGCTGTATATGTATCCTAACTATTTTGGATATACAGGTCCAAATGGTCATTCATTTGTATTCACATTTTTTGTTCAGTTTTGTAACACAAGGTTATTCCATTGTTATTTACATATTGTAGGTGCATAAATTCAGCAAAATAATCCAATACAGTCCAGTACTCCATAATACTAGAGGGTTATCTGTAAGACTGGCAATGTCAGAAACTGTTGACTTGAGCCTTTCACAGCTCAGCCTATTAATATGGCTTTACTTTTCATACCTTGTTTTTTTATACTTTTCTGCTGGATGGTTAAGACCAAGATAAAGTGAGACCTATATAATAAGAAATGTAACTTTTGTATCTGATAATGTCAGTCAAGTTTCCTAGTAAAATACTTGGAAAAAAATTTTTTTTAGTTCAGTTCTAATGTGCCTCAATCTCACACTGATTTGGAAACCTAAATATATAATCAATGTGGGCAAAGTACTCAAAGATTAGTTTTAATCAACTATATGAAGTCACACGTGAAAATCTGTGTAGTTAAGCCTGTTGTAGAAATTCATCGTGTAGTAAACATGTATAAATTAATGAAAATTTTGATGTCCATATTCTTTCATAGATTTTCCAGAAAATATACTCTGAGATGGAGATAGCCTAGAATGTTTTCTTGCTATGTTCTTTAGGCAATCACTTGTAAATGTCTAAAGTGTAGATCTGTTGTCTTTATTATAAAAACATTACTGTAATATATATTTTTTGGAAACCATTGAGTTTAAACACTATACTATCTTCTAATTAAACAAAGTGAATTGAAATGTATTTCTCACTTCCAGGTAGGGTTACTCTGTCATTTTCATTTTGTTTTTACTATTGGGAGGTATAGACTTCTAAACATACCTTTGATTCATTGTTTGAAAGGATGGAGGTTTTGGACTAGATTTCATTTTTATTTTCTTCATGTACATAGTTTATATTTTATGTAAAATTAAAGTCAAATTTTTAGAACTTGATGTTACATGCGTATACACATTTAGAGACATGTAAACATGTGTTTTTGAAAAGTTCCTTTGTTTTCACAACTTGGAGATTAGCAAAGATTTTATTTTTACAATAAAGGTTTTTATTTTTCTTATTCGAACAAGATAAAAAGCTACCTGTACCAAAATAATTATATCATCTGTCTAAATTTTACATGTTTTCCTTTCATGATTGGGTTGATATTATGATTTACATAAACTTTTCTTAATAGTACCATTTTGCTTTTTCATGCCTATATGGATATGACTTCTAAGTTTGTATTTATTTCAGTACCAAAAATAAATATCATTGTATCTGATCATGACAGATGATGGATCACAGTTTGTGTATAAAAGGATGACATGAACGTTAAGTCTGTACCTACTAGAAAAACAGATTTTGCTCAGCATACAAATATGTAACAATTTACAGGATTTATTTGCAGTGGTTAACTGCAGAATCAGATGTAGATAGGTACAAAAGGTTTGTCTGTAAACTGACTTTCTAAAAAATGTGATTGAAAACTTAAAGAGTCCACTGAGTATTCCATACAAATCTGTCAGTAGAGCAGAGTGTGTCTGTGCAAGAAGACTGAATTATCAGAGCTGGAAAGTCTGTGCTAGAAGCCAGGAGATGATTTCCAAGGTGACTGTAAGTACTGGAACTCCTCTCTAGAAACAAAACCAAGCCTTCCTTTTTTTTTGTTTCTGTTTTTATAACATTCTGGCAACAATCCTCCCTAAGTTTGGTCTTCCACATCCCACATTTGTAGGGACAAATTTAGCTGAACATGTAGTACTTAATGATGTAATTATGTATCACAGTCCACCTCCTGTCAACTTCAAAACAGACACATTTCTTGAAACCAGGATCTCCAGCTAGAAAGAAGAGCTCATAAATATACCTTATGTATAATAACTGTCCTGCGTTCAAATGCAAATATACTAATTCCTTCCCCACAATAGAAGGCCATTTGGGTCATGGTTACTCCTTCATATGACTGGAGCAGTTTAACAGGTTGAGCAAGATTTACATTGCAGTCAGTTTATTGATTTTATACTAGAGTGCAAGCATATTAAGAATTATTACAATTATAATCCTCACTTCTGTAGCTGAGTATGAGGCCATGGCTGGTATTTTTTTTTTTTGTTTTTGTCTTTTTGAGACAGGGTCTCACTGTGCAGTTCAGGCTGGCCTTAAGCTCACTTTGTAGCTCAGGCTGGTCTCGAACTCACAACAATCCTCCTGCCTCAGCCTCCCCAGTGCTGGGATTACAGGCCTGCGCCACCATGCCCGGCCATGGCTGGTATTTAAAACTGAGTTGTTCTACCCATTCTGTGCTTCCTTGGCATTGAGGAAGCACTTCAACAAGTCTTGGTACTTTGGTATGGTGACTTATACCCATAGTACTGATCTTTCTGTACACTTGGACATTCTGCCAGGATTAGAATGTTATAGTTACTGTATAACGTCAATAAGAGGGCATAGAAATACTAGCATGCACCCTGAGTCAGTCACCCCTTCCAATAACATAACACCCTTGTTAGATTGTTCCCTCAAAGTCCTAAGGAGATCCAAACAACCAACGGAAGTCTTCACTTTCATCTTGCTAAAATCCTTTTCACCTCTGGAACTAAGACTACTTTCTAAGAGCAGAACATAAAAGTCATAAGTACAGTTTGCAAGAATTTTGCTGTGGAATTGCTTGATTGCTGATGAGGTGTTACGTGTATTAGAGGATGGTAGATTTGGCAGAGGCATTACATGCAGGAACACAAATCTATATCCAGCACAAGTATCCCATGCACTCCTATCCTTAATGGATGCTATCCAATACAATCCATTTGCCAACAGACCAAGAACTGTCCATCTTAACAAATGGTGCCATATTTAGAAGTCAGTGTTTGCTGCTGGCATGTTGGTCATTCAGAAGTGATTATAGTCAGATCAGGCTATATGGGAATCCGTTTTGCAGAACATGCACATCCTCCATCTTTGCGAAAATGACCACTCTGCTCATGATCCTATCGGGCAGATAGGGATAGCTTAAAACAGCAGTTGACTACAGTTTATTCAATGGTTCCTCTTATCCTGTTGATTGTTAATGCCTTCTTTGTGCAGATAACATTTTGATGAGGGTTTACGTACTTTTTTTTTCTTTTTACATATCTTCCTCATTAAGATAGGTAGATCCATCCACATACTTCACCTTAAAACACTGTTGCCACCAATTTCCAGGTATGTTCCTCTAATTTTCTGCATTCCCATCCAGCCCATTGACTGCAGCCAGGCATCAGGATACAGTCACACATCTCATTTTTCTTCCCAAGAAAAGATGTGGTAAACCATGCTCTACTGAATTTTTACCCGCTGAATATTTTTCTTCCCTGCTGTCCCTGAGATATGTGCTGGACAGGGATGGCCATGGTGAAGCTGCCTAATTGCAGGTGGTTCTAGCACCACACACAGAGACATCTGTAAACTGGCTATCCTTTTCTTCTGCTAAAAGCTCATCATTTGGTACGTGTGATGATGCCACAGGTGCATTTGGGGAAAAGGAAGGTGGTTATGCAAGAGTAGAAGCCATGGGCATGTGAGAATGTCTTCATGTAGATACATGGGTCCACGTGACCTTCACTGGATCACATATGTCCTTTCATTTAATAATAGTTGGGCATATTCTACATAGGTCTCAGTGGTCAGATAACACCCAACCCTAGATGTGCAGCTCAGGTCCTATGGTAACCTGGTGTTCTGTGATCGACTATTTAGTGTCCGCTAAGTCTCAATATCAGGTCAAGATCCATTTTTGATAGGGACATTAATTATTTTTTTATTTTCTTTTTTGAGAGGGTCTCACTGTGCAGTTTGGTTTGGCCTTATACTCACTTTTGTAGCCCCCAGGTTGGTCTCAAACCTGTAGCAACCCCCCTATCTCAACCTCCCAAGTGCTGGGATTACAGGCATGTGCCATCACGTCCAGTTCTGTATTTTTTCATGAAGAAGTATACAAAAATTCATAAAATTATAAGGGAAAACAGAGTAATTGTTTCCAGATGATGGCAGTGTCTTACTACAAAATAATAAATGATGTATGAGATTTTTTCCCAAGGAAGGACTGCCAGAGACTAATCAGCATCCCTATCTTCCACTGATGTTAGAAATACCACTCAGTCTCCTGGGTAGTAGAACCTCTGTGGCAGAAAGCCTGCACTGAAAAACTCACAGTGATGGTTACCTCCTGTTCACTTGATCCAGCCAAGATAATATCAGTGATTCCTTGCGCAAGACAAAAGTGATTAAGATGCCTAAAAACTGAGATGTGACATGGGGCTGCAGTGCTATAATCCTAAGGTAGGACAATAAGGTTCCTTCACTGGCTTTATTCACTGAAAGTAAATTGTTCTGATGAGCCTTAGGAGTGGGTGTGAAGTAGTGTCTGTGGTGGAGATATCAGTTGTGTTAAGAGTTAAAATACTGAATCCTAGAATGTGCTGAAGCAGTGACACAAGGATGTGAATTTTAAGGATGATTCAATGGAGAATGCAAATCGATTTGAAGGAAGACTGATATTGATCTTGAAGTTGATGTGTCCATATACTGTGTTAAGTATGTGTACACATAGACATATGGAGGAAATTCAGCCCTGACACCCTGGGAACTGCATGCTGGTTTCTATAATTCCAAAGCCACCCTTCACCCAAGAACACATCCAAGTCCCCACCCAGCTCCTCCCCACCCCAGTATCCTCTCCTGGAATGAACAGACCTGGCCTGGAGCAGTGGAATGCATGAAGAGCACTGAGATCTCTCTCTCTTTTTTATTTTTTATTTTTATTTTTATTTTATTTTATTTTTTTTTTGTCTTTTTGAGACAGGGTCTCGCTATGCAGTTCAGGCTGGCTTTAAGCTCACTTTGTAGCTCAGGCTGGTCTCGAACTCACAACAATCCTCCTGCCTCAGCCTCCCGAGTGCTGGGATTACAGGCATGCGCCACCACGCCCGGCCTCTTTTTTATTTTTTAAAGATTTAAAATTTCTGAATTTAGTTCAACTTATAATAACACATTTCCAAGAAAAATGAACCTTTTGCACAATAAATTTAAGTAAAATCATACCAAGATACACAAAAATGAGATTGTCCAAAACTTATTGCAAAGAAAAAAAATGATTAAAGCATATAAACAAAAATATTAGCTATGGAAGAAACAAAAGAAAACAGCATCTTATTCCACATTAGAAAGAAAAAATAAAAAAGACCAAATGTGCAAGAAACTAGACTTAAGGACTGAAAGAAAAAAAGATCTATGCTCTTTGAATTTTATACTTAGCAAATATACCTTTGAAAACAAAAAGTAAAATATTTTCTAGTTATACAAACTTGAAATATTTTAATACCTCCAGACATAGCATATAAGAAATAACAAAAAGTATAATTCAAAAGACATGAGACACTGATGAGATATCTGCTAAAATAATATTTGTAAATATAATATCATGTATGCACCTTGTACAATACCAAAACATTATGAAAACAGTTTGCAATGTATTAATTTATTGAATCTGTATGATTAAGGTGTCTTGAAACTGTCTGATTGACATTTGTATTTCAATAAAAATAAAAAAAAAAAAAGACATGAGAAGGTGCAGTATGCTCCTAGATAAACAATAAAGAGCACTCAAAGTGATAGTTATGCAGGACTATATGAAATATATTAGATGAATCCTTGCTGAAAAGGTCATTGAAGATTTCTATGAAACAGTACCAATCTTATGTTGGGTTATACATGTAACTTCATATATTTCTGTGTGTATGAGTGTATAAAAGACAGGGAAGGAGTAACATAAAGTTAACAGAAAATGGAAATGTACTTTTTAAAGTTTCTAACACTAGGAGAAGATGTGCGATGTCTTTTAGATAAATTATAATTCAAAGATATAGTATAAATCTTAAAAATTAAGGTTAAGCATTATTCAGAAAATGAAATACTAATTAAAAATTAAACATTTCAAAACAATTGAACTAAGAAAAAGCTTTCATGATAGTTAATAAGTACTAAAAATAAAACATAAGATAAACACTGGAATGACAAATAAATGACTATCAGGGATAGGATATTGCATAAAGTTGTAGTGTGTTGTGGACATGGAGAATGACCATGACACTTACTGGTGAGCAGGTGTCACTTGTGGATTTAAGCTACAGCTATTTCCTTGAAATCCACTGTGTAGACCCCTACGGAATCATGATGCATTCGGTGCAAGAGAAGTCCATTTGTAGAGTGTGCTGATGGAAATATTTTGCTGCTGTACACAAAAGACTACTATTGTATGCCTCTTATTGTCCTGTGTTTAATTGTTTGTCCTTTTTGTTGGGTTCTTTCCATTCTCGTTTATTGGTTTGGAATCGATCATTTTGCTCCCTCTCTAGAACATCATTTAGTAGTCTATGTAGGCTTGGCTTTGTCATCATGAAATTCTTTAGCAATTCTTTGTCACAGACGCATTTTACTTCTCTGTTATACAAGAAAGAAAGTTTTGCAGGTTGTATCAGTCTAGGTTCGAATTTGTTTTCTTGCAAGACTTGAAGTACTTTGCTCCATGCTCTTCTTGACTTGATGGTTTGTGAAGAGAAATCTGCCATTATTTTGATGGGTTTTCTTTTAAATGTGATGTTTCTTTTCTTTAGCAGCTTTTAGTATATAGTTCCTGTGCTGAATTTCTGGGAACTTAATTATTATATGTCTGCAAGTGGTTTTTTGATGTTATTTGGAGATGTATATGGTTTGATTACCTGAATGTCAGATTGTTGCCCCATATTTGGGAAGTTTTCTGCTATTCCATCCATATTCTTTTCATATCATGTGTACTGACTCCTTCCTTCTCACTGATGCCTATTAGTCTCACATTGCTTATTTTTGCTTCATCTTGCAGTGTTGAATTATTTTTTTCCTGTATCCTAGTTATTTTTAAAAGATCTTTTCTTACTTTTTTACTAGCTGGAATGGTATCTTTTAGGTCCGAATGTCTATTTTCACTTTCACTCAGATGGATTTGTCAGCTTGTGATTGAGGTTTTAATTTCCTGTATATCACTTTGGATCTGTTTCATGCATTCTATTTCTTTCCTATATTGCTTATTCAGGGTTTCCATCATTTTTATATTCTGCTCTATTTTTTTTATGAGTGTATTCTTTAGAAGCACTTAGTACTTCTTTGATTATAGTTATCACTACATCTTTTACTTCAGAAATTATTTCTGATCTGATCTCTTCTATACTGTTTGCTGTTGTTTCTTTATTTCCAACACTATTATTTCAGAGATTTCGGGTGTGTGATTTCCAATTTCCTCTATGCTAGTGTCCTCTGCATTTGTAGTAGGTGGACTTGGGGTCTGAGACTGCTTTTTCTTCGTTCTCTTTGTCACTTTGTATACCACTGACTTGACCTTTGGAGTAGAGCTTAGATAGAGTTATTACCTTAGCACCAGTTCTACATCTATGAAGTTCAGACTCCTCCAGGTGGGTGTGTTTGGGTCTGACTGCTGTGCTCCATTTCTTCCTTCTGCAGCCTTGTGGGTGAACCCTTTGTGTCACACTGGCAAGATGTTCTGCTCCTGAAGCAGATGGGTGGGTCTTGCCTCTAGCCTCTTTGCTGGGAGTTCTGCTGAAGGGTTCCAGGCTGGCCTGTGCTCTTGGTCGATTCAGGATCCAGTGGCCCTGGTGGTCTCACTCATAGACTGCGCTTACGTTCTGGGTCACTTCAGGATCTGGCGGCCTGTGCAGTCTCCCTCAAATGCCAGGCCTGCTTCACTGGGCTCTCTGAGGGCTCAGTTAGCACACTGTAGGGGGGTCCACACCCGCTGCCCCCAGGGACCTCTTCTTTTCCACTTAGGACTTTTGTACACAAGTGCTTCTTACATGCAAATACTCCATGAGAATCCACAGGAAATTACAACACATACTGGTTTAATGCTGATAGATTCTTAAACTTTAAGACAGTTTAAGAGATTTATGGACCCATAATTTCACAACACTGAGCACAGTGTATCCCTCCTCTGTAAGGTGATGGCTTCCACGTGTGAATGTCACAGGAAATCAGCCAGGAAAATGCAGATGCTGCATCTGAGCTCAACACTCTGTGGTTTCCTCAGATTCATTTTTTGGAGTCAGGACGTGGCCTAGTGAAGCCCTCAGAGGCCCTGTCCCTCAGCATGCCCTGTCTACTTCCTCACTAGTGATGACTCTGGTTGTGGATCCATCAGCACCCAGAGGAGAATGAGTAGAGGTGGAGAGATAAGAGCAGAGGCCCAAGTGATAACTGGCAACACAGAGACCACATTAGCATCCCTGGGTACTATGTCCAGGAGCCAATTTCTCTGACGCTTGATTCAGTGACCATGTAGTGCATTTGTTTGTACCAATGTGCAAGAGACACTGAGGAAATACCAGTATTTTCCCCGAAATAATCTTCTGCACTGGAGTGCATAGGACTCTCAGATGGTGATCAGGGACTCTAGAGCCCTCAGGATCCACAGAGAACCAAGAAGGAGCCAAGGAATGGGTGCAGAGAACAAAGCTGGGGGAACTGGCTTCTTGTCGGCCTCTGAGGGCTTTTGTTGTAGCAATGTATTAACTGAGCAGATCCCACAATGCACCCACTCCAGTTCACATGTGAGATTTCCACACTGCTACACCTGAAAACAAGTGAAGGGCAGAATGACATAGACAAGAAATATAGTTGAAAGAATGCTGGTTGCCTATTTACTATTAAAGAAAGGTTGGAGTGCACAAAAATCTCGTCATGTTATCTTATTCAAGGAACAGGTTTGGCAAAGCATTAAGCATGATTACTCTGTCTTGATATGTTTCTTGTAGCAGGTGTTTCATGTGGCAAGATGTACAGGCCCGGCTACATGAGATGTGCCTTTCGTAGATGAGCACATATCTCACAGGTCTGGTGTGCCTCTTGCTCTGCATGCTCATCTGCAAAATGCAGAAAATAACCCGTACCCTTAAGTGTGTACATATATATCACAGTGTGCTTTTGACAACACAGTGAGAAATTGTATCCTTAATACTATTGTAAGGGCCAGCCAGTTAGCTCAGCAGACTAAACCACTTGTTTAGGCAGGCTCAGTGACGGGGTTCAATCCCCAGTGTGCCATGCAGGCTCCACCCTGTGGCTTGCTGATGTGACAATTGAGACTGGTGGTGCCCACGTGTAATTCCAACTCCTGGGAGGCTGAAAACAGGAGGATCACCATGAGAGATCTTTTTAATGAAACCTTGGAGACTGTACTAAATACAAAAAAAAAACAATACTAATATTGCAAAGTATCTCCCAGGACACCTATAGCAGATGGCATGCTAAGTCAAAGGATCTCTAGTATGCTTTTTACCTTAGAAGTAGGAGAGACTGAGTGCTTAGATAGACACATGGGCTGGGCTCGGCCCCACCCACTTTGGCCTTGTCTGACTTTCCCCATCCTTCACTCCTTCCTCTGTCTTGTTAAAACTTCAAAAGCATGGAAGAGATATAGGAAGAGGCAGTACAAGTTAAACAGTCAAACCATCTGCCTATATGGAGCCATAAATCTCAATGCCAAGGCTCTGACCCCACCCACATAGGTGTTTAGGACATCCAGCATGGTTGTCATGGTAACCAACAAACATAGAAAAGGACAACAAAGGCAAGGGCCTTTCCTTCTTCCAATTCTTGGGGGTGCACATCGGATACAAATAATTAATAAAGACATTGTTATTCCTGTAATATTGTCTTCTGTGGACCATATTCCCACCACTACATACTATCATTAACATTGTACCTTCAGAGTCATAAACTTCCGCCGTGCATGAGTCTATGTGAAGGGATCAGCCCTGTCTGAACCCTGTGCATCTGTAGTGAAGCCCAGACTTGGCTGCTGTGGTGCCTGCAGGGGGATCAAGACTGAACACAGGTGTCACACCGTGGACATTGTATTGACCTGGGTTTTCCTTCTTGGTGTTTTAAAAGGTAATTTACAGAAAACAATGAGAGTGTGAGTGGATATCACTGGGGTAAGCAGTGCCCTGTGTGATGTTTCCTGAAGAGGATGTTACAGGGTGTGCAGGTGTCCAGTGTAAGATGCAGCTGGGTGTAGGCTTGGTGAAGCCTAACACATCCATGAGACTGCTGCACAGCGACAGGATTCACCTCCAATGATTACATGGTAAATTTGGTCAAACAGTGGCAGGATAGAGACTATAGTGAGTCTCAAGCATTAAGTACAGTGGTAGTAGCACATACTACCTAAAGTCTGTGAAGGATGATGCCTCCATCTGGTATTCTTTTATTTTTTTAAAATTTCTTTTTATTTTTTGGTGGAACCGAGGATTGGACTCAGGTCCTTGGCTTGCCAAGCAAGTGCTTATTATACTGAGTCAACTTCCTGGCTCTTTTTTTTTTTTTTTTTTTTTTTTTTTTTTTTTTTTTTTGTCTTTTTGAGACAGGGTCTCACTATGCAGTTCAGGCTGGCCTTAAGCTCACTTTGTAGCTCAGGCTGGTCTCAAACTCACAGCAATCCTCCTGACTCAGCCTCCCAAGTGCTGGGATTACAGGCATGCGCCACCACACCCGGCTCACCTTCCTGGCTCTTCATCTGGTTTTCAGAGCAAGATCCAAACATCTCACACAAAGAAGAAACACTGCAAATGGTAAGGAACTGAGAAGTCCCCTAAGAAGCAATGCCAGCACAAGCGTGGGTGTGAACCACCACAGAACCCAAGGAAATGTATTACACATCTGTGGGCTGAAGTGGATCACCTACATCAGCAGCAGTGTTCGCATCACATAGCTTGTTCTGTTTTGAGCCATCATCGTCAGACACAGTGCTCAGAACATGCTGTGTGTTCAAATGAGCAGCTTGAGACCTGAGGTCAGGGTTGTGAATAACATCCAGCAGAGGCTGCTGTTGTCCAAGGAGAACCAGGCTGAGGCCCAGGGACAGGTGCAAAGGAAGCAGTGGAGTGTGGGCTTTCTGTTGCCTGTGGCTTTTCCTTCTTTTTCTGTATTTGGTGGAGAGTTTCACTATATATCCTGGACTCATGGTGATCCTCCTGTTTTACAGGTCTGCACCACCATTCTCAGACTCAGTGGCCTGCTCAGTGCACCCAGGCGTGGGGCTGGTGTGGCCTGTGATTGAATCACAGGGATAGAATCTTGATCCCTGTGCTTGCCTAAACAGACACTTAGTCCTCTGAACCATCTCCATGGCCTGGCTTTCCCATTTGCATTGACATCATAGGACCTGAGCAGAACTTGCAATGCATGAGGCTGCAATGATGTCTCCACGCTCCACCAAACATTCTCTGTAACACTTAATTGCAGGACACATTGAAGTCATGACTTCTTTCATTTCCTGTGTATCAATTTCACTTCATGAGTAAACATGACTTGTATTTCAAAATACTTGTGCTTTTTGTGAAGTTAGTTTTCATGCTTTAAGGGTTTTAAAAATTCTTTTATTAATTTTGTAAAGGACCTCATTGTGCAGCTCAGAGTTGTAGGGATCTTCCTGTTTCAGCCTCCCCATTGCTAAGATTACAGGTATGTGCCACCATACTCAGTTTCGGTGGCCTGAATGGCATGCTGTATGGGAATCAAACCCGGGTCCTTCTGCTTATTTAGACTACGAAGCTATCTTCCTGGCCATAGTTTTCTTTTCAGGGTCACATTCTCATCATCTAAAATGGGTCTGATGCTAACTTAATGTCAATGTGGATGATAATGTGACATCACCTGCGATGCAGCTTGAGCCTGTCCATTGCAGTTTGTGAATTACAGCTACCTGCATATCGTGGAAAATTGTGAAGTTTTTTATGGGTTCTTTTTCTTTCTCTTCTCTTCTGTAATTCTGTGGTCAGTTATGGTTATGCAAATGTCATTTTCACATAGCGATCTTAGATATTTGTCTCAAATGTTTAAATATGCTCACTGAAGGTGTTTCTAGATTTTGTTCTGACGTCTCAAGTCATTGAAACTCAGCACCTGCATATTGAAATCTATAAAGATGTGGAAAGAGTTAATTTCATGATCTTTTTACACATCAAGGAAAAACATACAATTGCACATTGAGTGACCACAAAAATACCTGGACAGATGGGAAGGTCCAGAACCTCAGGTGTGCTGTTTCCTGTCACAGAGTCTGGTATGCAGTGGAGGAAGCACCAAGGGGGAGATGCCGCATGACAGAGGGGCAGGAGAGGACCAAGATGAGGTCAGTTATGTCCAGGGGCTTGCACAGCCCACATGGTATGTCTAGAAGCCCCAGGATTGCAAGGGAACTTTGAAAAAGTTAGCACAAGGCTCCCAGATGTAAAGGAAGACTGATCACTGAGACATGTGCCAGATCCTGCTCCAGGGGGAAGGCAACCAAGGAAGGTCATCTGCAGCAAATTAGGCTACTTGGAGGAATAATATTCTCCTAACAAAACAACCTTCCATCTTTCATGGCTAGCATAACAAAGTCAAAATAGTTTGTAGGAGAAAAACATCAAAGGAAATTCACAGTGTCTGTGAAAGGAGCAAATGGTAGGAATAAATGAACCACATGACTAGATTCTCTTTGTGATGGTCACAGGGACAGGAAGTTATAGAAGACAGAGGATCTCACATGGTCATGCGTATCAGTGTGAAGTGAGGGGATCAGAGCAAATTAGCTGAAGGACCAGGTCCATCTGAGAGAAGATGCTCAGTGATATCACAGACACTGGAGAAGACAGAGTAGGACCAACAGCCTAGTACAGCCTCTGTGTCCACTGCTTGCCAAAGCCTGCTCAGGGTGTCCATGGCCTCAGTTTCATTTTATTCGCCCCCACTGGAAACTTTTCCTTTTTGGGGAATGGAATTGAACCCGAAGAGTTCATCTAGGCCAATCCCAGAGAAAATCCCTGATATTCCTTCACAATATCTACAATTGTATTGCTTATGATTCACACAATATTTTTCTTCTAGGTTACAAATTAATATATTTTAATTACAAGTTTCCCATAGTTTATATTAATACTTCCTAAATCATCGCCCACCCCCAAAAGAAAAGACAACTGTGATGGAGATTTGCCTGCATTCATATCCTAAACTGTGCATCAAAGAATGGAAGGAATGGACACAGGAGGAAGGTGAATCTCCCAGGTATTGATCCTAGCACACTCACCTGACACCAGTATTGACCAGCATCACTGTTGCTTTTCTGTATTGTGCCTTTCCCCTCTTTTTATAACTGCTATGAAGTGTTTCCCTGTGCCTCAAATGTGTCTCACAAAGTTCACCTTGCACCATTACTTTATACCCTTATCTCATCATGGAGAGAAAAATCCCTCACTAGAATCATCCCTCTCCATTATTCTGTTTTTCTTCTTCTGTATTTAGGGAAGGGGCACAGGCCTGGAGTGTGAGTGAGACTGCCTTGGCCGCCAGACCCTGAATTGACCCAGAGTGCAAGAATAGCATGGAACCCTTTAGCAGAACTCCCTGCAATCAGGCTAGAGGCAAGTCCCACCCACCTGATTCAGGAGCAGAACATCTTGCCAGAGTGGCACAAAGGGTTCACCTGGAAGGCTGCAGTGTGAAGAAATGGAGCACAGCAGCCAGATACATCCACCTGGATGAGTCTGAACTTCATAGATCCAGACCTGGTGCTAAGGTAATAACTCTATCTAAACTCTACATCAAAGGTCAAAAGTCAGTAGTATATAAAATGACAAAGAGATGGGACAAAAGCAGCCTCAGGCCTCAAATCCACCCAGTACAAATGCAGAAGACACTAGCATAGAGGGAATTGGAAATAACACACTGGAAATCTCTGAAATAATAGCATTGAAAGTAAAGAAACAACTGCTGAAAACTATAGGAGAAACGATATCAGCAATAATTTCTAAAGCAAGAAATGTAGTGGTAAGTATGATCAAAGAAGTACTAAGTGCTTCTCAAGAATACACTGATAAGAAAACAGAGCAGAATATGTAAATTATGGAATCCATGAATAAGCAATATAGCAAAGGAACAGAATGTATGAAAGAGATCTAAAGTGATATAGAGGAAATTAAAACCTCAATCACAAGCTGGAAAATCTGTTTGAGTAAAAATGAAAATAGACTTTCTGACCTTAAAGACACCATTGCAAATAGTGAAAAAATAAGCAAAGATCTCTTAAAACCAACTAAGATGAAGGAAAAAATAATTCAACACCTGTAAGACAATGAAAAGATGAACAGTGTGAGACTAATAGGCATTAATGAAAAGGAAGGAGTCAATACAAATGATATAAAAAGAATATGGGCAGAATGAATAGCAGAAAACTTCCCAAACATGGGCCACCAATCTGACATTCAGGTAATGGAAGCATATAGAACTTCATATGTATTTAGGACAGGGTCCACAGGCTTTCACTACATAGATGAGAGTTATAGTGATCCTCCTGTCTTCAGCCTCTCAAGTGCTGAGATTACAGGCACTCTCCACCATCCCCAGTGTCAACTACTGTCTTTGCGGGCCTCATGGGCGGGGCTGCCATAGCATGCCAAGTATTGAACCCTGGCCACTGTGCTCTGCCTAAGTAGGTGCTTTAGTCCACAGAGGTATTAGGCTGGCCCCCTCCCCTTCTTAAGCATGAAATCATCTGCCATCATAATCCCTGGTTTTCAACTTGCTCATCACTGATATCCTCCAGGTATTCATGCAAATTTTACTCTTCTTCATGTGTCAATGTTAAATTTGGTTCTTTCACCAGCATTATGGCACAATGTACAAGCAATGAACTGTACTAATAAATTTTTAATTTGAAAAATTATGATGATGAACAGAGAGCAATATGCTACAAGCAAGTCTATGACCAAGAAATGATACGCATAAAAACACTCAGAGAATGTAAATATAAATTAGTTGATGAGTTGCAAAGGCACTGGTTTGAAGGGCAGGGACCTCTCCCAGTCACAGGTGTGTCACAATAGCACAACAGACCAGGTGTCTTTTGGATCATGGGAGGGTTCCTCTGGGCCTTTTCTGTTTCCAAAGTAGACAAACAACACTATTGGCAGTGTGAAGTTACTGGACAATAGCACATCCCTGCAGAGAAGGTCACAACAGAGTTCCTCCTCAAGTCAGCCTTCCCACCATTCATGTAGAGGTCTCAAGGTCTTAGAATTAAATTGGATGAATGTGGGCTCCATTCTTCATGCTGAATTACTCATGAATTCTCAGAAGGAAATGGAGGAAGGTGGTCAGGGATGAGAAAATGTGGTCATTGCCTTCCTTTCACGATTCCAAATGGTGTCAGCATCCCAGTTGTCATAATTTCTAACCCATTTGATTGAGGAAAGAGGTTGGTCTCTCAAACACGGTGAACATAAATACCCTGGTCCCTTTGTAAAGGAAAGGGATCACTAATATGCAAATATGTCTTAAAAAATCTGGATTCAAATATCTCTCTTGGACTGGCAGGTCTCACAGCTCCTTCTTGCAACAGAACTAAGATCTCTGAAGAAGGCAAAGTTGTGGTCTAGAATATGGAACTGGTGGGCCTTCTTCTGTGCCTGGTAACAGGACCCCTTGGTGAGTATGCTTATCGTCAGACTTAGGTCCATGGCATGAAGGCAGATGGCGGATGGGAATTTCTTTGTTTCCAGGTGTCCTGTCCCAGGTGCAACTGCAGGAGTCTAGACCTGGCCTGGTCAAGCCCTCACAGCCCCTGTCCCTCACTTGCACTGTCTCTGGATTCTCCATCACAACCAGTGTTTACTACTGGAGCTGGATCCGTCAGCCCCCAGGAAAAAGCCTGGAGTGGATGGGGCACATAAGCTACAGTGGTGGTACTAGGTACAGCCCATCCCTCCAGAGCCGCATCTCCATCTCCAGAGACACAGACAAGAATCAGTTCTCTCTGCAGCTGAACTCGGTTACCACGGACGACACAGCCACATATTACTGTGCAAGAGGCACAGTGATTGTATTCAAGTGGGAGGCCAGACACAAACTTCTCTGCAATGACAGTCGGGACCAGTAGGGGGCGAACAGTACACCCTGGTGTAAGGAACCAACCACCCAGCCAATGTAGAGAAAATGTTGGGAGGCTTTTCTCTCCTGTTGATTAGTATCTCCATCAGTGGATCCATGCAAAAACAAAAACATCATAAGGAAGTTTTATATCTCTAATCACACATTATTATTATTGTTTTTGTTGTTATTTAGGGCCAGATGTACAGGGTGTACAGGGTCTCGCTATGTAGATCAGCTCTTTGTGATTTTCCTGTTTTCAGCCTTCCAAGTGCTGGGATTATAGGTGCGCGCCAGCACGCCCAGTCTCAATCGCCACCTCAGCGCACCCCCGGGGCAGGGCTAATGCAGCAGCCTGGAGATCGAACGCCAACTACTGCGTTCTGCCTAAGCAGGAGCTTTAGTCTGCTGAGCTATCTAGCCAGGCTTCACAATATTATCTTTACATAGAGTCAGTCTTTTTTGAAGACTGATATCATCTTAGCTTGCACAGTAAATTTCTTTTCAACAAAAGTATTGATTACAGCACAACAGATTGCATAATCGTCTTAGTTTCAGGCTCAGAAACATTTAATCATGAAAATTATTTTGTTTTGACTGCAATTCTGCCCTCCACCTTTATTTCTGTCTGCAGGGCATCCCATTTTGAAGAGCTCCTCCCATATCTGGGACATACAAATGCTTCTACTCTGTAAGTGCAGAATATTCTATAAGTTGATGTAGACATCTTGAATGACTTTTGGTCTCTTGTTTGTCCCTGGGAGGCACAGTGAAGGACTTTAGAAAGTAAAGAGAAGAGACAAAAGCTGAGGTCAGGTGCAGGCCTCTTGATTAGTAAGAGGTCTTAACAAAGGCAGTGGGATGTTATTTATACATTGCAAACTTACCATCACATGGGGCTGGGGAGATGGCTCAGTGGAATAAGTGCTTCCTTGGACAGCGTAAGGTCCTGAGTTCAATCCCCAGTTCTGAAAAAAAAAAAAAAAAGAGCAAAGTTACCATACCATCACTTGAGACAAATTTGGCTAGCAAAAAATGACTGCCATTGTCTAAGGAAGATGCCTTTTGGATGACTAAGGTAACTTCGTTACTTTAGGCACTGTTGTTTGTTCCACCCTCACAGTTATGACCAATTTCCAGCTTCAGATATTCCCAGGAAATATACAAGCAATATTGTCCTTCACCTGTACTGTTTCCGGATTGTCCATCACAACCAGTAATTACTGGTGGAACTGGATATCCAAGTATACAAATAATATTGGTGCTATTTAGTTCTCCACCCATGAGGATGTTGAGCACTGCCAACACATTGATAGATTGTGTAGACTCAGAAGTGATAGAGTTTCTCCTGGCACATAGTTGATACAGACCACCAATGCTGTCATACTCCTTACAATCATAGAAGACTCAAAAAGTAACAAATTTGTAGATCCAATTGTAGCTAATGTTGAATCTCTGAGCCTGATGTAAAGTCTTACTCTTAGTGCCTATTCACTTTGAAAAGTTGATTTACTATGTTTATATTACTCTCAAGAAAATTTGTACTCCACATCAAATCTGAATTTCTAGGTGCATAAGGGAGCTGACCTATACATTTTTCACATCTCTCAGTGGACATGTGGACAGGGAGTGGCCTGAACATGGAACAATGGAAGATCAGGGTATAGGTAGAAGATTTCTGCCTAAGGAGATACCAATGTCTGTACATATTGGAAACAGGAGGTCAGCTATGTCTGTGTCTACCCTGAGTCCCTGAGGACAAGGTAAAATCAGGCCCTGACTGTGACTCTTGCCTAGTATAAAATAAATCAGAGCCTTGAAATTTGGGCTGCTATTAAAATGTAGTCAGAGTGATTCCTTTGACTCAGTCATTATGACAGCTTTTCTGGATATCAACATGCACAGTCACTTCATTGTATTTGGAAAATCATGAACAAAGTTCATCATTGTATATTAAATCTCGATAATGACCTTCTTGTCATGTCTGTCTGTCTATCAATCTATCCACATTTCGTCACACATTTATTTATTTCTGTACCATCTATTCATTTATTTATCTTCAATGTAAATATGCGTAATTTGAGAATTACATATGTAACTGGTTACATCTATATTTTGCTTTTTATGTATTCAATACAGGGTCTCACTACATAGCTTGGACTTGCAATGATCCTCCTGTTTCATCATCCCAGGCACTGGGATTATAAGAGTGTGCTACCATACCTGATCTTGGTGGCCTGCTTAGTGTGCCCAGAATAGAGCCATCATGGCATGTGAAACCTGAATCAAGCCCAGGTCCTTGTGCTTGCCTAAGCAGACAGTTAGACAATTGAGCTATTTCCATGACCCTATATTATAGTTCTGATTCATATATTTTTCTATCTATTGTCTGTAACTAAATATTTATCTCCCTCTAAACCACATGCTAAATATTTCTCCACAACTAATTTACCTATCATGAAACTTTCTAGAAGGCAGTAAGAAGTAGAAAAATGATGGGTGTTCCACCTGCAGATGGCTATGTGCTCCTTTCTCTTTATCCTACTGCAGCTCAGCCTTATCACTGCCTGCAGAAAATGATGAAACAAACCACTTACCATGGTGTTTTGGGGGTCAATCCCAATGCTACCTAACAAGAACTAAAAAAGGCTTGTAGGAAACTGGCTTTGAAGTAACATTTTTGATAACAGTTGAAATGAAGTAGAAAAGTTGAAACAGATCTTGCAAGCTTATTAAGTTCTCTCTGATGCCAACAAAGAGGGAATTATATGACAAAAGAGGAGAAGAGGCAGTTAAGGAGGCCAGAGCACGTAGGAGTTTTGGCTTCCCCATGGATATCTTTGACACATTTTCTGCATGAGGGGGAAGAATACAGAGAGAAAAGAGAGGTAAAAAATGTATTGCATCAGCTTTCAGTTACCTTAGAAAATGTATGTAATGGTGACAAAAGGAAATTGGCTTTGCAAAAGATTGTGATTTGTGACAGATATGAAGGCCAAGGTAGTGAGAAAGGAGCCATGGAGTGCTGTCTAAATTGCTGAGCTACTGGAATGTAGGTACGAATTTATCAATAGGACCTTAAATGCTTTACCAAATTCAGTCTGTATGCATAGCGTGTCAGGGCTAAGGAGAACGCATCAGCCCTAAAAACAGATGTAAAAGCTACAACAGAAGTAAGATAGTTAGAGAAAAGAAGATTCTAGAAGTTCATATTGACAAAGACATGAAAGGTCTCAGAGGATAACATTCCATGGTGAAGGAGACCAAGAACAAGGGCTGGAGCCAGAAGACATCATTGTGTGGGATTGGAATGGTCAGCTGCTTTTACTTGATAAGAAGTCCTTTTTATGTGTATGGATATATAGATGGTTGAAGCACTGTGTGGCTGCCAAAAAGCCAATATCCACTCTTGACAACAGAACTGTAGTCATCACCTCTCATCCAGGCCAAATTGTCAAGCATGGTCTGAGATATCAAGTGTGTGCTCAATGACGGCATGACAATTTATCATACACCACATGAAAAGAGTCATCTAATCATTGAATTTAAGGTAAATTTCCCTGAAAATGGCTCTCTCTATCTTTCATTGGTGGAAAACTTTTCTGAGAGGAAGGAAGTAGAAGAGACTGATGACTTCGATCAGGTAGAAGTTGTGAACTTTGATCAAAATCAGGAAAGACAGTGACATTACAGTAGAGAAACCTATGAGGATGGTGAACATCATCCCAGAGGTGGTGTGCAGCGTCAGACCTCTAAATGGGGCTAGTGAGTAATGCTCACTGCCGGCATATAGTGTGCACTAGTGAGTGCACGACTAGAATCATCATATATTCACCACTTGCTATTGTTTTTGTTTCAATATTGAATTATAGTAGTATTTTAAAAGTCAAATGAATAAAAGCAATTACAAAAGCTCTGATTTTGCCTCATATGTATGATGACTTCAATGTGCATAATGAAGCTTAATGCCTGTAAAAGTACCTACACCGGTGTCTCTTAGCCCATGCCTGGTAAACAGATTTTAGTTGTAAACATGGTGAAGGTTAGACTGCAATGCTAGATATATTTGTTGACTTTAGTGTGTCACTATTCGTTGTTATGTCTTGCATGTTATCAGTTAAACCTGAAAGAAATGACAGGAAGACTGGATTAATATTGTCAGAGGACTCCCAATCTTACTTTTACTCTGAGTCCTGAGACACCAAACCTTCCCACATTTATTGAGGGCTAAAAGCTAGTTAAGAAATGAGTGTAACTCATTTTGTGAATACAAGCTACTATCTATTGCCTTCTGGCATTCAGCAAACTCTAAGGTTACATCCCAGGTGAAGGATCAAAGAACGGACAGGATCCTTCCAGGAAATACTGCTGTCTGTGACCTTTTGCCCCAGCTTGCTGGAATTTACAAGAGACAACAATTATCCTTGGACACTGTTGCTTCTTACTCCCTCGGCACATTAGGCTTCTGGCTCATATCACTATAGTTAACTTATGCATTAAAATTCTCCTTTTTTGTCTACAGAGTCTCACTGCATGGATGGGACTAGCAATGATCCTCCTATTTATAGCTCCCAAGTGCTGGCATTACAGGCATGCACTACCACACCCAGTCTCAATCGCCTGTCTCAGCTTGCCCTGCACAACAGGCCCTGGGATTGAACTCTCAGCACCTGTATTTGACTAAGCAGATGGTTTCATTCACTGAGCTATTTGTCCAATCCTAAAACTATACTTAACTGGCATTCAGAAAAAGGAGATAGATTTTGGAAGTGTTGGTCTATAGTTATGTGCATTGAGTGGGACTCTTAGTGATGCTTTTGCATGCTAATGCCTCAACTATTCCAGTTTTGATTCATGTATTTATCCACTCCCTGTCCACATGTTTACTGCTTGTAAAAAGTACCTATGCCAGTGTCTCTTAGGCCCTGTCTTGTAACTGATTTCAGTTGCATAGATGGACAAGCTTAGACTGAAAATATACGTGTTGACTTTAGTGTATAT
>PVKA01005033.1:46074-94047 GCA_004027165.1 Ctenomys sociabilis
TTTTTTTTTTTTTTTTTTTTTTTCTTTTCAGAACCAGGGATTGAGCTCAGGTCCTTGCACTTGCCAGGGAAGTGCTTATTCCACTGAGCCATCTCCCCGGCCCTTGAGAGTAACTCATTTTGTGAATACAAACTACTATCTATTGCTTTCTGTCATTCACCAAACTGTAAGGTCACATCCCAGGTGAAGGCTCAAAAAACAGGACATTTGCAGGAAATGCTGTTCTCTGTGACCTGGTATCCCAGCTTGCTGGAATTTATGAGACAAGAGTTCTCCTTGTGCTCTGTTGATCTTTGCTCCCTCGGGACATTAGGCTTCTGGCTCATATCACTATACAGAATTTATGGATTAAAACTCCACGTTGTTTTGTTGTTGTTGTTGTTTTTTTTGTACTTTAGGACAGGATCTAGAGGGTCTACAGAATGTCACTGCATAGATGAGACTAGTAGTGATCCTCCTATTTACAGATTCCAAGTTGCTGGTATTACAGGGATGCATTACCATGCCCAGTATCAATCACCCTCTCAGTTTACCCTGGGGGCGGGGCCTGCATAGCAGGCCAGGGGATTGAACTCCTGGCCCCTGCATCTGACTAAGCAGATGCTTTAATTCACTGAGGTATTTGACCAGCCCTAAAACCGTATTTAACTGGCATTCAGAAAAAGGAAACAGATATTGGAAGCGTTGGTCTATAGTTATTTGTATTGAGTGGGACTCATAGTGATGCCTCTGCATGCTAATGCCTCCACTGTTACTTTTTTTTTTTTTTTTTTTTTGCAAAACCAGGGTTTGAAATCTGGTCCTTTTTCTTCAAGTATTACTGAAGGTGGCATAAAATGTAAGTCAGTCCATGATATCAGTGGTAGCAATGATATCTTTCTACAGAAAGTGTTTAGCATAATGCTGATAGTTCAGGCCTGCATTTCTAGGATTGCAGTACCTTCAGATGTGAGAATATATATATATATATATATATATATATATATATATATATATATATATTATATATATATATAATATATATATATATATATATATATATTACTCAGTTATATTGTACTCTCTCTGTGTTTCTCTCTTACTCTCTTTCTTTGGAAAATGATAAGCCCTTAATGTATGCTAGGTAGAAGTCCTTTGTCTGAGTGAGTGTTGTTCAAGATTTTTTCTTAATTTGTGGGTTTTCCCCACAAACTGGTGGTGATTTTTTTCACAACAAAGCACCATTTATTTATTTGTCTCCTTATTTATTTTTGTTTTTTAATTCATTTTTTATTTTATTGAAGTACAAATATCAATGAGATAGTTTTAAGACACCGTAACAAGACAGATTTGATAAATTAAATTGTAAACTGTTTTCATATTGTTTTTGTATCATACAAGCTGCGTACATGATATTATACTTACAGACAATATTATAGCATATCTCTTATCAGTAAATTAAGAGAGTGTAGCTGTTTACATATCTTAATTTTGTACCTGACTTATATCAAAGATTCAATAATTAATACTTTCTACCTTGTTATTTTCCTAGTGGTTGTCCATACTACTAGAAGCTGACATAATATCCTGTCCAACCACCATTAGTGCAAATCTTGTCTCTCATAGAATTATGTAGAAGCACGGCGTATCTATCCCAACTGGACTGTCCTTACACACACATCGTGATTCTACCTTTCTATACCCCTTCCTTTGGCTACAACTGTCAAAGATGGGCACTCCATTGTCATTCAACCAACTTAGGTTGAACTCATTGACACAATCCAACACAGTCCAGCATCCCATAACAATAGTGAGTTAACTGAAGAAGTCGACATACTCATGTCTTCAAGATTTCCACTTACTTTCTCATCTAATGGATTTAGTTTTTCTGAGTTAATAATTATATTTTTAATTCACTTTTACTGTAGTTCAGTGCATGGTGATAGACGTGGACCTAGTTTTAGTTTTCAACATGTGAAGAGTCAGTTTTTCCAGCACCATTTGTTAAAGAGGCTGTCTTTCTTCCAGTGATCCTGTTGGCACTTTAGTCAAAGACAAGGTGGCTGAATGCATTTGTAGATGTATCTATATTTTCTAATCCACTGATCCTCAATTCAGTTTTTCGTTTTTGTGCCAGAACCCTCCTGATGTTATCACAGTAGTATTGCAGTATAATTTCAAGTCAGGAATTATAATGCCTGCTGCCTTGCCTTTGTTGCCCAGGATTTCATTTGCTATTCTATGTCTTTTCTGGTTCTCAATAAATTTTAGGAATGATTTCTCTAGATCTGTGATGTATGTTTCATGTTATTTTGTATAGAGATTGCATTAAAACTGTAAACTATTTTTTCCTAATTTTTGGGATTTCCTCACAAAATGGCGGTGATTCTTTTGATGTGCAGAATCCTTTCAATGAAATGAGATTGCAGTTGTTGAATCTCTGAAGTATTTCCTGTGCAGTGTGGATTTTACTCATGAGCTCTCTGCTTACACCTATGTTCCTTATCTATTCTTACTCATTTTGATTTTCTCTTATCTAATGGCTCTAGATAATGATTCCAGAAATATATTGAATAGGAGTGGTGATAGAGTTCATCCTTGTCTTATTCTCCATTTGAGAGAAAAACATTTCATTTTTTTCCCTTTTAGAATTATGTTGGCTGCTGTTTTTTCATAGATGGCATTTATAAGATTGAATTAGAAAACATCTATTCCAATGTTCTACAGGGATTTTGATCATGAATGAGTGTTAGATTTTGTCAAAGGCAGTTTCTGCATTAATTGAGATGATCATGTGTTTTTGAATTTTATTCTATTGATATAGTGTATAATGTTTACAGATTTCTTTTTTTTTTTTTTTTTTTTTTGGCAGAACCGAGGATTGAATTGAGGCCCTTGCACTTGCCAGGGAAGCACTTATTCCACTGAGTCATTTTTCTGAATAATTTTTTGTTTGTTTGTTTTTCTTTTTTTGTGTGTGTTTATAAATTTGTGTATGTTGAACCATCCTTGCATCCCTGGGGTGAATCTTAACTGGTCATGTTGTATGATGTTCTTAATGATTTGCTGTGTAAAATGGTATTTGCTAGCATTTGATTGATGATTTCTGCACCTATTTCATGGGAGTGATTGGCCTGTTGTTATCTTTTTTGTTTCAATCTTTCTCTGGCTTTTGGTATCAGTATAATACTTGCCTCCACAAGGGATTTTGAGAGTATTGGTTCCTTTTCAATTTCATTAAAGAGTTTGAGGAATATTGGGATTAAATTTCTAAATTTCTTGTGGAATTCATCAGTGAATCTATCAGGACCTGGGCTATTCTTTGTCAGGAAGTTTTTATTACAATTTCAACTTCATTGACTGATATCGGTTATTTACAAATTATATATCTTCTTGATTCATTTTTAGTGATTTCTGCCTATCTAGGAATTGAATCATTTCTTGTGGGTTTTCAATTATGTGAGAGTAAAGATTTTCAAAGTACCTAATGATGATCTTGTGTATTTCCACAGGATCTGTACTAATTTCATCTGGTTTATTTCATGTTGCTTGAATTTGAGCTTTTTCTTTCCTCTTTATTATGAGGATAACTAAGGGTTTAACAATTTTTTTTAACTTTCCAATTCACCAGCTTTTTGATTCGTGATTTCTTTGTATTGTGTTGTTTGTCTTAATTGTCTTAAATTTTGCTCTAATCTTCATAATTTCCTCACATCTTTGGGCTTCATTTGCTCTTCTTTTTCTAGAAACTTGAGGATCAGCAGTAGGGTACTTATTTGTTCCTGCTGTGTTCTCCTAGTGTATGAATTCCCCACTATAAATTTTCCTATAAGAATTGCTGTCATTGCATCTAACAAATTCCAGTAAGCTGTGCTTGAATTTTGGTGGAATTGTAGATACTGTTTAACTTCTTTTCTATTTTTGTGTGTAAAACATTGGTTGCTGAGGAGCATTTTATGTAATTTGCTTTTTTTTTTTTTTTTTTTGTCTCACTACTAGATTGGACTCACAGTGACCCACCTGTTCAGAGCCTCCCAAGAGCTGTGATTACAGGACATTCGACCATGCCCAGTCTCTAATTTGCATGTTTTGATGCAGTTTTTATGTATTTTTGTCATTAATTTTCAGCTGCATTGCACTATGGTCAGACAATATGCAAAGAATAATTTCTGTTTTCTTGCATATACTTAAACATGACCTATGGATGTAGTCTGTCTTAGAAAATGTCCCCTCTGCAGCTGAAAATAGTGTGTATTCAGATGTTGGGTGTAACACTCTGTATATATCCACTAAGTCCATTTGTTCAAAGGTTTGGTTCACTTATGCTACCTCTTGTATAATTTTTTGTCTGCTTGACCTATCATTTCAAGATAAAGGAGTGTTAAGATCTCCTGTTAAAGTTGTGATATTACCTATTAGATTTTTCATGTCCTTTAAAATTTACCTTAGTTAGGTACTCCTATTTTTGGTGCATACATATTTATGACTGTTGCCTCTTTCTCTTGAGTTTTTCCCTTAATCAGTATATAGTGTTCTTCTTTCATTTCATCCTTATTGGCTTGAAGTTCAGATTTTCTCAAACATAACAGCTACTCCTTTTTTGAGAAGTCCTAGAGCATGTGGTATTGTTTTCCTTCCTCTGGCTTTCAGGATATGAATTTTTTGTGGGTAACATGTGTTTCTTGTATACAGCATATTCTTAAATTTTTTTTCTTAACCCACTTTGACATGCATTTGTTTTAATTGGTAAACTGAGTCCACTTACATTGGTGGTAATGACTGATATGTATTGACAGGTTTGTCATGCTATTTTCATGTTGTTTGTTATCTACATTTATCCTGTGCTTAATAGCTTGCTGTGTTTACTGGGTTCTATGTCTTCTTGTTCTTTGAATTATAGGTATTTTTGATCCTTTTCTAGAATACCTTTTATTTTATTTTATTTATTTTTTTTTTTAGGGGATGTTTTTTCTTAGGCGTGGTTTTTTTGGTTTTGGTTCTGAGGACGGAACCTAGGTCGTCCAGCTTGTTAGGCAAGCATTTTACCGCTGACCCAAATCCCTAGCCCCTCCCTAGCCCCTTAAGCTCCCTAGCCCCTTAAGTTGTTCTTTATCATGGAAGTATTTCACCTCTTCATTAAACTTGAAAGAGAGTTTTGCAGGGTATATCAATCTAAGTTGGAATTTGTTTTTGGAGGACTTGAAGTCCCTCATTCCATGGCATTCTTGTCTTAATGTTTTTTTTTTTTTGTTTTGTTTTTTTTTTTGGGGGGGGTTGTCTTTTTCTATTTTTTTGGTGCAGGGTCTCACTATGCATGCAGCCCACATTCATAGCGATCTTCCTGCTTTTTGCCTCCCATGTGCTGGGATTACAGGTGCGCGCCACCGCGCCTGGATTGCATCGCCGGCTCAGCACACCCGAAGGCGGGGCCGGCGCGGCTGGGGGAACCAAGGATCGAACACTGGTTCCTGCGCTTACCTAAGCAAACGCTTAGTCCGCTGAGCTATACCGCCGGCCCTTTGAGCTACACCGCCAGCCCTCTTAATGTTTTGATAGGAGAAATCTGCTGTTATTCTGATGAGTTTTCCTTTACATGTGATTTCCCCCCCCCCTAGCATTTTTGGGTATATTGTCGTTGTGCTGAATTTCTGGGATCTTGCCTATTATATGTTTGGGTGCAGATTTAATTGGGTTGATATTATTTGGAGTTCTATATGCCTCACTTCCCTGAATGTCAGATTGTTTTCCCATGTTTGGGAAGTGTTCTGCTATTACTTCTGCTCATATTCTTTTTATGTCATTTGTGTTGCCTCACTCTCTCTCTCACTGATTTCTATTTGTCATGTTGTTAATGTTTTCATCATCTTGAAGGTACTGAATTATTTCCTGGATCCTAGTTGTTTTAAAGAGATTTTTCCTTACATGTTCTATAGCGGCAACTGTGTCTTCACTGTGTGAAAGTCTGTCTTCACTTTCATTCAGATGGTTTTGCTGACTTGTGACTGAGGTTTTAATTTCCTGTGTAGCAATTTGAATCTGCTTCATGCATAGGATTTCTTTCCTATGTTGTTAATTCAAGGCTTCCATCATTTTTTAATATCCTCCATTTTTTATTCGGGTCTTCCTTAGTAATGCTTAGTAGACCTTTCCTTGTAGTTAGTAATTCTTTTTTTTTTACCTGTGAGATTATCTCTGATTTCCTCTATAGTGTTCTGCTATTGTTTCTTTACTTTGCTTGCTATTATTTCAGAGATTTTAAGTGTTTGGCTTCCAATTTCTTCTATGCTGATGTCTCCTGAGTTTGTTCTGAGTGAACTTGGAACCTGATAATGCATCTTGCTCCTTCCTTTTGTCATTTTTCTATTTCAGAAAGAGATCTTTATTTTGATTTCTATGTTACCTTTTTGTCAAAGTATGATAGTAGGTAGCTGTATCACTGGAGTCAGACCCTCTCTGTACAGAGTCTGTTGTTTTTGTATCTCTCTTGTCTCAGAGATCTCATTTTGTGTGTCTCAAGATGCTGTCTTCTCGATTGAGAGTGAGATATTGGTTTCCGTATGGCACTGTCCTCTTTCCTTCAGTGTAGAGGTTTGGTGAGGTTATTACCCATGCACCTCCCGATATTAATACCCAAGGGAAATCATGTGGTTAAGACAGATATGGTTTCCTATGCACAGTAGAACCATTAGCAATACTAATGCCAGTTAGTGAAAGTTAGAAATTAATAATCTTTTTAATTAATTGGTTTATACTTTAGACCATAGGAGCAATCATTGTAGATGTATAACTCAGTAGTTCGTAAATTGGGAGTTTCAACTTAAATTAGTTCTCCTGAGTTCTGTCTGGGCACCTTCACTTTGTATGCCTAGAGTCTTCCAGGCAGACTAGCTCACATCAGTTATCTGCTACCACCTCCATGTCATGAGAATGTTGTTGTAGCTCTGGCTCATAGTGTGGGCTTGGGGGTGCCCAGCAGTATGTAATGGTCCAACTGGGCCTGCTGGCTTCCAGTCTCAAGGCTCCTTACTGGCAGGCCTGCTGAGGTGGAATGGGCTGGCTCTTGCTGGTATCTTCCAGTCCCTGAACTCCTCTGCTCTATTTTTAAAATCAATGTCTTCTTTATAAATGCTTGATAATTCTTTCATTACAGTTTTCATTTCTTTTTTAAGTAGGAATTATTTCATATCTGATTTCCTCCCTACATTTCTGCAGATTTTTCTTTACTTCAGTTACCATTAATTAGAGGTTTCAGGTGTGTGATGTCCAAATTGTTCTCTGCTGATGTCTCCAGTATTTGTTCTGGATAGCCTGGGGGCCTGAGATAGCGTTTTACTCCTTTGTATTGTCTTTCTCTGTTTTTTAAGAGAACTCTTTATTTTTATTTCTGTGATACTCTTTTATAAAAGCTTGATAGTAGGTTGCTCTATTACAGCAATCACACCCTCTCTGTACAGTGTCTGTTCTTTAAGAATCTCTTCTATGTAACAAATTCTTGATTTGTGTTTGTACCAATATTTACCTTCTCTATTAGTTAAGAGTGGGGTGTAGGTTTCTGTTGCCTGCATCCTCCGGTACAGAGCTTTGATGAGGTTATTACCAAAGGTATCTCACCAGGCGCCTCTCGATATTAGTATCAAAGGCAGAACATGTGGCTAAGGCAGATATGGTATCCTAGTTACAGTAGTACACTTAGCAGTATTAATAAGAGCAAATGAAATTTAGAAACTGATAAACTTTCATGACAGTTTTTTGTATTTATGACCAGAGAAGCAAACACTACCTAAACAAATAAACCGATTTTAAATTGGGAATTTGTATGTAAACTTCTTCCCCTGAATTCATTTTGGGCAACTCCCTTTCACATATCTAGAGTCTTCAACAGAAACTACTTCACTTAAGTCACCTCTGATACCTCTATGGCATGAATGTGTTCGCCTTGTGTCTGGGCCTCAGTCTGGGCCCCTTTGGGTCTAACTATAAGCCTCAGCTTGCCTAGCCATAATTCTTTCCTTCTGCTTCCAGCTCCAAGGTCTTGCCTGGTGACTTAGTGACAGGGAGCACATGTACACCCTCAGATGGCTGGGGCATAGGTCAAAGCCTGGACTGTCACAACATTTTTCAATTGTTTTGCTTAGAGATGAAAGATTTTTCTTTCAAACTATAAGTACATTTTCAGGACTTGTATGAAAATACGTAAATTACTTATTTTCTTCTGATCTTTATCCTTGCAGAACTGAAAACGTAACTTTAAGGCAAAACATTCATATATGTTTATTACACAATAATTTGTCTGTTTACAGGATGGCATTGGAATTACAGTGAAGACTTGCAAATGCATCTGTAAGGCTTTGAATTCTGTTCAGAATAAAGGTCAGGAATACTGGTATTTGCTAGGGCAACCTGAGTCAACAAGATAGTCAGAAGCCACTGCCACGCTGGTTCAAGTCCCTCCTGACACAGTTTATATGCATGGCAGATCTCAGACTCATCATATGATATTTTTATGGAAAAGAACATATATACAAACAGAATGTTATAACACATTGAAAAGGAAAGCAAGAACTTGAAAATTAGACAAGGATGAGAGAGCAAGGAGAAGAGCTAGGAAACACAACAGAAGCAAAGCCATACACTTCTATGAACAAGATGGACAAGGCAGTGATCCTCACAATCTTCAGAAGATTTTCTAATGCAGCAGATAATTGGAAGAATTTTTACCTGACTAACTATATATGCTGATACCTGTGAACTAAGCAACTACACTGAAGATGACAACTTGTAGTTGTTGGTTCAGGCTGGGAATGCATGTCACTCTTTTCTTCTGAATAGGTGCTGCTTGTCATAACACACCAGCTGCTGCTGAACTCTCTTCAAGTGGATGTTTGTTTAAAAAGTAGGCGGGTGGTGGATGAAGGCAGGAGAGAGGAAAATGAGTGATGTGAGACTGCTACAATGCTGCATATGATTAGATTTCTAAGCTTATGTGTAAACATATATAATTGTTTGTTCCTATTATTAAAATATATTTTAATTTTTTACAATATATTTTGTAGGAACTTAAAGTTTAGCATATCAATACTTGATGAAATACAGCTGTTCCATATTAAGTCTGGGATGTACATAATAACAATAAGCTTCTCTTCTGGAGAGTTAACAACCTAAGTTTTCAGACAAAAAATTAGAGAAAAATGAGAGCCATGAGGATAGCCAACATTTTGGTCCTAGTCTTTCAAGGTCAATTAAGATTGAGGACATAGGGGAACCTGTACTATAACATCATGCAACTCAGTTGTTTCCCAAATTTTCTGATCAAGAAGATTGTGGAGCTAAAGAGGAAAGCATTAGAGGATGAAGCGTGTGACTAAAGAGAGTCACTTGCAAATAAAACATCCTCTCAGGCTTTCTTAGAAAGCAAAATGGTCAAGCAATCAACATGACTCATCCACATGGCTGACACAGGTAAAGGATCTAGAAAGTGTAGTACAGGGTCTAGAGATAAATACTCAGGGGATTTGTCTGACCTTAGATACAAAAGCTATTCTTCTTGTTACATAGGTCTTGCTTTATTTTGGTCTTAGCAATGCAGCAGAAAAATCTTAAACCAAAGTATGAGAAGTAAAACCGTATTCTTATGTTGAGCTCTAAAGTCTGAAATCAACAACTTCTGAAATTGCCAGACATACGGAAAACCCACTAGTGTTATGGACTACTGGACTGTTTGGCAATAATTTGCTAAATTAACACACTTATAATATTTAAGTGACAAAACTAAACAAAAAAGGTTATATACATGAATGATCATTTTGTATCTATATATTCAAAATTGTTAAGATATGTACACAGCTACATTCACTTAGTTCAATGGAAGAGGGATCTGTTCTAATCTGTTTGTAAATAGAATATTGTGTCTGCATCTTGTACAGCAATTAATCACTAAGAAAGTAATATGCAATGTATTAATTATTGAAAGTGTCCTACTAATTTGACTTGAAACTGTCTCATTGCTATTTGTTTCTCAATAAAATTATGGAAAATAGTCAATAAAATATTTCAAATTATGGTCCGAAAAAGGAAAGAACATGTAAAGAATTTCATGAGCAGGAAACGAACCCTACAAATATTACTGACAGATATTCTAGAAAATGACAAAAAGGACTACCTTTTTAAGATCAACAACAGAAACACAGAAAGAGGCCGAGCCTGACTGAGTGACTGCCATCTTCCTGGATCCCGCCCATGGTGCCCAGCCCCCGAGACTGGCCTGAAACATTAGCTGACCCTTGTGGCCTCCTGAATCCCGCCTCAAGCTCTCTCAGTGAGTGGTAATTTGCATGCCTCACCAGGCCTCCACGATCAATGAGTGTGTGGTGAGTCTGAGGGAGAGCCTTTGGCTTCTTGCCATGGGTGCTATCCATATCCCTGCTCCCAAGCCCTCCAAGCCAGTGACCAGCCTGAAACCTCAGGGCCCACTCACCAGCATCTCCTGGGATCCTGTGCCCTAAGGCCCACCGAGTGAGTGGGAATTTCGCTCACTTGCTGGGCATCAGAGTTCAGTGAGTGTAGAACTCCAAGCCTACCACTCCGGAGAGACATTTCCCAGCGATTCCCAGTCCCCACCCCTCGCAGACCTGGCCCGAGACCCAGTGCATTTCGGCCTGGAGTGATAACTCCAAGCCTGAGCCAGAGGGACATTTCTCAGTGATCCCAGGTCCCACCCCATGGCCTGAAACCCAGCGCAGCCCGGCCTGTAAGTGAGGGCTCCAGGCCATTTTACTGGTGGTACCTTTCCAGCCTTCTCGGGTTCCAACCTATAGAACCAGACCCAGTACAGGCTGGCTGACCCAGCACAGTCTACCTGGTGAATAAGAACATCTACTATCCTTTTGGGAGCCCCCTAGACCCACCAAAGCCCATGCATGCCCACCTAGAGAGCGACCTGCCTGACATTTGGGACCCTCGCCCCAAATCCAGCCAAGCCAGTGGGAATTTTCATTACTTGCTCTCCATCCCTGTTCAGTTCATGCTTGCCTGACCAGGGAACCAACAGAGGGGAATCACAGGAGCTGCAGCAAAAACGGAACTGAGCACATCAGCGAGATCCAGGATAGGCATAACTGGATAATCTCAAACTTAGTACACTGGCACCCAAATCTCATAACATGCTAAGGTTATAGCTGCACCAAAGCTGTACACCAAAAGTCAATGGTCAGTGCTATAAAAAATGACAAAGACAAGGAGAAAAACTCAATCCCAGGCCTCGCTTGCACCAGTACAGGCAGAGGACACTAGGTCAGCTGAAATGAATGAATTAACAGATACAGCAGCAAAGGAACAACACCAGAAAGGTACAGAGGAAATCAGACGAGAAGCAATTCCCCAAATTAAAAAAGAAATATCTGAATACGTAGTATCTGAAATAAAGAATCAATTCCAGAAACATTGACTGGAAAACCAATGCTCCCCCAGAACCAGTGCAGAGAGCACTATTCCAGATGAAAGGTATGAATTAACAGCCTCTGAAGCAAAGAAACAACAGCAGAAGGGTCATGAGGAACTCAAAGTAGAAATAATTTCTGAAATCAAATTAGAATTCTTAAAAAAAAATGAATTCTTTGAAATCATAGCACCTGAAATACAGAAACAAGTCTGGAAATATACAAAGGAAACCCAACTGGCAAGAAATAGAATTAATAACTACCTCTAAAGAAGACATGGATAAAAAAATTGAGGAGATCAGAAATATGATGGATTCCTTCAATGAGCAATATAGAAAAATAGAACGCATGAAACAGAGTCACAAAGATATAGAAGGACTAAAAATATCAATCATGAGTCTTCAAAGCCATTTGAGTGAAAGTGAAGACAGAGTTTCAGATCTTGAAGATGCCGGAGCAGCTAGTGCAAAGGTGAGAAAGGATCTCTTAAAAACAATGAGATTGCTGTAAAAAATAATCCATCACCTGCAAGGTGATGCCAGGATGAACAATGTAAAATATTTTGTATCAACGAGAATGAAGGAGTCGATACCTATGACATAAAAAGAATCTGGGGAGATGTAATTGCAGAAAACCTCCCAAATATGAGGAAACAATCCAACATTCAGGTAACTGAAGCATACAAAACACCAAATAACTTCAACCCAAGTAAAAACACACTGAGACATATAATAGTTAAGATCCATGAAATCCAGGACAAAAATAATATACTGAAAGCTGCTAGAGAGAAGAAGCAGCTCATATGGAAAGGAACACCCATCAGAATTACAGCCAACTTCTCTACACGAACTATGAAGGCAGGGAGAGCATAGAGCAGAGTTCCTCAAGTCCTGTATGAAAAAAATTGCAGCCCAGATTATTATACCCCGAAAAATTCTCCTTCAAGTTTGATGGAGAAGTGAAATACTTTCACAACAAACAACAACTAAAGAATTTCATGATGACAAAACCATCTCTTCACAGGCTGCTGAAAGATGTTCTAGGGAGAGACCACAATGACCAGAACTCTATGAATGAGAATGGTAGGAACCCACTAAACAGGACAGACAATTAAACGCAAGTTACAAAGGAGTAAACAACACCAAGTAAATATCATGACAAACATAAGTCAGCACATTTCACTTATAACCATCAATGTAAACAGTCTCAATTCTCCAATTAAGATAAATAGACTGACACAGTGGATTAGGAAAAAAAATGCAACAATATGCTGTATACAAAAAACACACTTAACTCAAAAAGACATTCATAGGCTCAAAGTCAAAGGATGGAAAACAATACTACATGCCCCAGCACCTCAGAAAAAAAGCAGGGGTAGCAATTCTGTTCTCAGACAGTCTCAACTTCAAACCAAGAACGATCAAATGACAGAAAGAAGGCCACTATATAATGGTCAGGGGAAAAATTCAAGAGCAAGAAGTAACACTCATTAATATTTATGCATCAAACACAGGAGCACCCAACTATGTAAGACAAATCTTAAGGGACATGAAAAACTTAACGTCTAAGAACACAATCTCAACAGGAGACCTTAACACACCCTTGTCTCAAAAATATAGATCAACCATGCTAAAAGTAAGCAAGGAAGTAGCAGAACTGAACCAGAGCTTGGAACAAATGGACCTGGAGGACATATACAGAGTGTACAACCCAAGCACAGCTGAATACACATTTTTTTCAGCTGCACACGGGTCATTTTCCAAAATAGACCACATACTAGACCAGAGGTCATGTGTAAGTATATGCAAGAAAAATAGAAATTATCCCATGCACACTATCTGACCACAATGCAATGAAACTGCAAATAAATGACAAAAGAAACCATAAAAACCCACTAAATTCATGGAAACTAAACAACACCCTACTCAGCGATCAAAGGGTTGCAGAAGAAATTCAACAAGAAATTCAACAATATCTACAATTCAATGAAAATTCAAGAACAATTTACGGGAATTTATGGGATGCGATGAAAGCAGTTCTTAGAGGGAAAAACATAGCTATGAACTCACACATTAGGAAAACAGAAAGGGAACAATTTAGCACCCTAATGTTGCACCTCCTACAACTAGAAAAACAAGAGCAAACAAAACCCAGAGCGCAAAGTCGGGAAGAAATCATAAAGATTAGAGCAGAAATTAATTCAATTGAGATGAAGAAAACAGTTGAAAGAATCCACAAATCAAAAAGTTGATTCTTTGAAAAACTAAATAAAGTTGATAAGCCTCTAGCCATCCTCATCAAAAAGAGGCAAAAGAAAATTCAAGTACAAGTGATAAGGATTGAAAGGGGTGAAATCACCACAGGCCCAGCGGAAATTCAGACGATTATCAATAGTTACTACGAGAATCTTTACGCTCACAGACTAGAAGACACAGAAGAAATGGACAGATTCCTCAAAAGGTACAAATTACTAAAACTGAATCAAGAAGGTAAAACAAGTCTCAGTAAGCAGATAACAGCCAACGAAATAAGAAACATAATAAAAAGACTACCGACAAAGAAAAGTCCAGGTCCTGATGGATTCACAGCTGAATTCTACAAGAAATTTATAGAAGATATAAGCCCCACACTCCACAAACTCTTCCATGAAGCTGAAAAGGAAAAAGTCCTCCCAAAATCATTTCTGGAGGCAAGTATAATACTGATTCCAAAACCAGGGAAAGACACAACCAAAAAGGAGAACTGCAGGCCAATCTCCCTCATGAACATAGATGCAAAATCCTGGCAAATAGAATACAGAAAATCATCAAGAAGATCATGCACCATGACCAGGTAGGATTCATCCCAGGGATGCAAGGATGGTTCAATATTGGAAAATCTATAAATGTAATACACTATATTAACAAACTGAAATCTAAAAATCACATGATCATCTCAATTGATGCAGAGAAAGCTTTTGACAAAGTCCAACACTCATTCATGTTCAAGGTCCTACAGAAAATTGGAATAAATGGACTCTATCTTAACTTGATAAAAGCCATATATGACAAACCAAAAGCTCATATAATCCTCAATGGGAAAAACCTGAAATCTTTTACTCTTAAATCAGGTACAACACAAGGATGTCCTCTATCACCCTTCCTATTCAATATAGTCTTGGAATCCTTACCAACAGCAATTAGAAAAGAGGAAGTAATAAAGGGAATAATAATAGGTAAAGTAGAAGTTAAATTATCACTATTTGCAGACGACATGATTCTTTACTTGGAAGACGCCAAAAATTCCACCAAGAAGCTACTAGAATTGATGCGGAAATTCAGTAGCATAGTGGGATACAAAATCAGTACTCAAAAATCAATAGCATTCCTCTACACAGATAACAAGCATACTGAAACGGAAACAATAGAAATAATACTTTTTACAATAGCACTGTGGAAAATGAAACACTTTGAGATTCACTTAATGAAGGAAGTCAAAGATCTTTTCACGAAAATTACAACACCCTAAGAAAAGAGATTATAGAGGATTTCAGAAAATGGAAAGATATTCCATGTTCTTGGATAGCAAGAACCAACATCGTGAAGAAGGCTATACTCCCAAAATTGTTGTACAGATTTAATACAATCCCTATCAAACTGCCACCAACATACCTCCCAGACATAGAGAAATCATTTCTAAAATCTATTTGGAATCACAAGCGACCTAGAATAGAAAAGGCATTTTGGCCAATCAAGACAAGGCAGGAGGCATCACAAGTCCTGATTTGAAATTATACTACAAAGCCACTGTGATAAAATCAACATGGTATTGGCAACAAAATAGACCTGAGGATCAGTGGAATAGATTAGAAGACGCAGAGGTACTTACAATCACACTCAGACATCTGATCTTCCACAAAGGGGCTAAAGAAGCTCACTGGAAGAAGGGTAGCATCTTTAACAAATGGTGCTGGAAAACATAGCTTTCTACCTGCTGAAAACTAAAACTTGACACACCTCTATCACCGTGCACTAAGTTAAAGTCGAATGGATTAAAGATCTAAACATTAAAACAGAAACACTCAATCTCCTAGATGAGAAAGTAGGAGGAACTCTTGAAGACATAGGGGTAGGTAAAGAGTTCATGAACAAGCATATATTCCCACGGGAAGCACTTGAAAGAATCAACAGCCGGGATCAACTCTTCTTAAGGAGGTTCTGCATGTCCAAAGAAATTGTCAGCCGAGTGAAAAGACAACCTACAAATTTTGAAAAAATCCTAACTAATAAGCAATCTGACAGAGGACTACTGTCTAGAATATATAAAGAACTAAGATATAACAGGGCCCTCAAATTTAAAGACCCAATTCAGAAATGGGCATCTGAGATGAATACACACTTCTCAGAGGACGAAATTAAAGAAGCGAACAAATATATGAAAAAAATGCTCCACATCACTAGCCATTCATGAAATACAAATAAAAACAACAAGGAGATATTGTTTCACTCCAGAAAGAATGGCTATCATAAGGAAATCAACCAACAACAAATGTTGGAGAGGTTGTGGGGAAAAGCGAACACTTCTCCACTGCTGGTGGGAATGTAGACTAGTACAACCATTGTGGAAGTCAGTGTGGAGACTCCTCAAAAGAGTAGGACTAGAAATCCCATTCAAGCCAGCTATCCTCCTACTGGGAATTTTCCCAAAGGATCTGGAAACATTGTATCATAGAGATATACTTGTACCTATGTTTATAGCAGTGCAATGTGTGATAGCAAAATCTTGGAAACAACCAAGATGTCCATCACATGAGGAATGGTTGAAAAGATGTGGTATTTCTATATAATGGAGTACTACTCAGCTATTAAGAATGATAAGCTTGAAGCAATTATACTGAAGTGGATGCCACTTGCACATATAATCATAAGCGAAATAAACCAGACACATATTTGTAAATATCATATAGTCTCCCTAATATAACAAGCGAAAAGCAGAAATAGAAAAGGAACAACAACTAAAATCAATTGAGTCAGATAAGGCAAAGTGAATGGCATATGCTGCAGGATACTAAACAGCTTCTCTTCTGGATGGTTAACAACCTAAGTTCACAGATCAAAATTGGTGAAAAAGAAGAGCCACAAGGCCAGCCAGCATTTTGGCCCTCACCTTTCCAGGTCAGCGAAGACTCAGGACATAGGAGAACCTGTACTGTGACATAAGGAAACTCAGTTGAGCTCCAAATATTCTGAACAAAGAGATTATGAACCCACAGCAGAAAGAGATCAAAGTTCTACAGTGTGCATGGGGAGAGTCACATGGAGAGAAAACTTTTTCTCAGGCTCTCACAGAGAGCAAACTGGTCAAGAATTGGCCGTGACTCATCCACATGGATGACTTAGACAAAGGAACTATAGAATAATGTACAGGACTACAAGATAAACCCTGAGGGGACTTCACTGACTTCATAAAAAACATAAAGTACATGTGTTGGTATATAAGTCTTGCTCTATCTAGGTCTTAACGATCCAGCAGAAATGTAGAAAAATGAAGTATACATCTCAAAATTATCCCATACATATCATCCAACTATAGTGAAATGAAATTGGAAATTATTGATGAAAGTAGTTGCAAAAATTCTACAACCACATGGAAATTGAATAATACCTCCTGAATAATCAATGGATCACAGAGAAAATTAAAGGAGAAATTAATATTTACAATGAAAAGAAAAGGCAGACACAACTTACAGGAACTGGTGGAATGTAATGAAAACTATCTTAACAGGTAAATTTATAGGGGTAAATTCTCACATCAAAACAGGAGCCCAAATGAAGAATTTTATGCTGCACCTTAAGCTTCTAGAAAACAGAACAAATCAAGCCCAAGGCCCAAAGTCCAAAGAGGTAGGAAATCATAATGGTCAGAGCATTTATTTCTGCATGAGGCTGTTCCTTGTCACTGAAATTAACTTTATTGTTGTACTTAGTACAGGGTCTCACCATATGGATCAGACTTTTAGTGATCCTCTTCTGTTCAGCCTTCTAAGACCTGAGATTATAGGCACACACCACAATTCCCAAACACTATTGCCACCCTAGCATATCCCGGTGGTGGGGCTAGTACAGCTTGCTGAGATCGAACCCCAGCTACTGTGTCTGCCTAAGCAGATGCTTTAATCCCTTGAGCTATTTGGTCGATGCATGAAATAGAAATTTAGTGTAAAGGAACATGAGATTGGTCATGAGCTGCCTGGTGATAGGAAACATGAAGGAAGCATCAAGAGGGAGAGTTGCAGAGGAGCCACAGGCACACTGCAGTATTCGTTATGATGCTGTGTATGTGGTTGTGCAAATGCATGTGTGTTCATGTTTTGTAGCTGAACATTTTGTATTTGGGAAGTTTATGCATTACATGTGATGAAGCTATCACAGACAAAACAAATCTCAATATAGAAAATCAGAGAGTTGTGACAGGTGAAAAGAAGAGAGACACTAAGAGGGAAAGAATTTCAATTTATTTTACTGGCTCAGCTCACCTTGAAGGCAAGGCTGACATGGCATATTGTGCTGGGGATCGAATTGCTGTACCCTGTGCTTGCCTATTCTTGCCTAAGCAGGTGCTTTGGACTGCTGAGCTATCTTGCCGGCCCTAAAGTTTCAATTTTATCTTCAATGTATTTAGTACAAGGTCTACAGGGTCTCACTACATAGATCAGACTCATCGTGATCCTCCTGCTTTCAACCGGCAAAGCGCTGGGATTACAGGCATGTGCCACCATGCCAAGCTAGAAAAGGTTCAATTTGAAGGGCATTGTCCCTGTGTCCATGGTGTGCATATTGCATAATTGATCACCAAGATGTGAGTGTACCAGTAAACATTTAGCATTCATGAATCACCTTCAGAAAAGAAGGGTGGAAGCTGAACTTTGAAAGGAAATGACCACCCAGTGGCTATACAAGTTCATGTGGCCCCAGGACAGGATCACAGATGGCCTGTTTCTGTTTCTTAATGACTAAAAACATTTCTATAATGTCAGTGGAGAACAAACTTCCTTATTTCCAGTCCCTGCTGCATCTGCTTGTTGGAATTTGGTGTTGGGAGCCTCTGACGCTGCAACTGACCCTTTGTGGGCAAGGTAGGATGAGGCCTCATTGCCTTAAGCTGTCCAGCTACCTCAGTCTTGAGAAGAACATCCTGCCTGGACATTGTGGGCTGGTGGTTGCCAGGCAACCTTGTGTCTTCCAGGTAAGTTAGGAAGCAAAAGTTTTTCACCTGTGTATGGTAATTCATTGTTGTTAATCTCATGGTGTATTCAAGATTCCTGGTGTACAAGTCTTCAAAATGTAAAACAAATTTTGCTTATGGTGATAAGAGTTTCAGATACAGACCTCTGTCTCTGAGAAAAAATATTTGGAATGTATATCCCAATTAATGTCAACTAATTAGGTGAAAATTTCTTATGCATTACACAGATATGATTTGTTGAAAGTGTTATGTAAAAAATGAAAATATAAGCATGTCCCAAAGTGGCATCTGAACTGTCTTGCTTCAGTATTGTGTAAGGTTTCAATTTTTAAATTTTAGTGTAAAAATATATAACTGTTGACTGTTAACATTCTATAGGGATTAAAATATTAAAATATCCATGGTTGTTAGAAAATAATTGTTCCATATTGTGTCAAATGTGCTTCACATTCAGATAGATAGCAAAGTTCAGCTTACTGCCTCTGTTACAGGGTAATTACATTAAGGTTTTCTGCTGGTTGTTTAAAGTTTGGAGATGAAATGATAGAGAGATGGATGGGCTGAAAGTATAGCCAATATTTTGTGTCTAGCCCTTCAAAGTCAATGGGGATTCAGGACATAACAAAACCTCTGCTCTGGCAACCTATAATTTGGTTGAGCCCCACATTTTCTGATCAAGGAGAGTATGGGACCACAGAGGATTCATCAACAATGTATCTTTTGCCTAAGGAGAATCCCCCAGAGAAAAAATATTTTTTAAGCTTTCACAGAAAGCAATGGTCATGACTCCTCCAGATGGGATACACTGACGAAAGATCTAAGAAGTGCTATCCATGTTCTAAAATAAATCCCGAGGAGATTTAAGTGACCTTGTGAGATAGAAAATAGTTCATTTTTCATTTATACATATACTTAACATAGTCTTAACCATCAAGCAGAAAAACATAACCATGACATGTAAAATTAATGGTGTAATAATATGCTAGTTGTAGAAAGCCCAAATTACTAACATCTTTTTACAATTGCCAGCTGCACTGTTACGGACTGTTGGACTATACAAGGTCAAACTGCTAAATATAAGTACCAAAAATCTTTGGATTCTCATCAAAAATAAATAAGTACTTTTTCAGTTTTTTTTCTTTTGTTAATTTTATTATTTTAAAAAAATACAAAACAGTGATAGAAGAATACTGGATTATATGTGATACAAGGTTTCAGTAAACAAAGTAATAACAATCCAGCAATGGTTTCTGTATTACATTGTTATATGCAAATTAGTTTTCCGGATTACAAATTATAAATGTATAAGTTTTGTTTTGAAAGAAAAATAAGTACAAAGTTATAAGAAATTCAAGAGTAAAAAAAATTTATAAGCATTACTGCTCCTTTCTTTCATATTCATATTCAGATAATGAGAATTCTCAAAATGGAAAAGAGTAGGCAATAAATATTTAAACAGTAAGATTGAGAAATAAAATATTACACTGTCTTTCTCTGTATGTGATACATCTCCATACACTTTTTTTTCATTTATTTTTATTTTATTAAAATACAAATGTCAATCAGACAGTTTCAAGACACCTTAACCATACAGATTCGATGAATTAATACATTACAAACTGTTTTCATAACATTTGGTATTGTACAAGGTGCATACATGATATTATATTTATAGATATTATTTTAGCAGAGATCTCTTATCAGTGAATTAAGATTGTAGTTGCTTACTTATCTTATTTTTTTATACCTGAATTATATCAAAAATTCAATAATTATTTACCGAGTGGATGACCATAGTACTAAAAGCCGACATAATATCCTGTCCAACCACCATTAGTGCAAATCTTACCTCTCAGTCTTACGGTTTACACTTCTTTCCCTTGGCAGCAATGAAAGGTTCAATAGAGTTGACTGATAAGTATGGAGATATTTGTCTGGTAAACATTCTGAATAAAGCCAATCTACTTAAAATTAAATCATTACACATAAAAATTCAAAAAAAAATAAATGAAAGATCATTTTGTATCTTTATATTCAAAATAGGATAGATATACAGCTACTTTCTCTTAATTCAATGAATAGAAAGCTTTGTTCTAAGAGTGTTTGTAGACAGGATATCGTGTCTGCATCTTGTACAATGAATAACCACTAACACAACAATATGCAATGTATTAAGTATTGAAACTGTCCTAGTAATCGGTTTTGAAACTGTCTCATTGCTATTTGTTTCTCAATAAAATTGTTTTAAAAAGAAAAAAGAAAAGAAAAGAAAAGAAAAAAAAATATTTAAACATTTAAAAGTTCTGAATTTGTTCAACTTATAATATCACATTTCCAAGAAAAATTAACCTTTTGCACAAGAAATTTAAATAAGATTATACCATGATGCACAAAAATGAAATTGTCCAAAACTTATTATACAGAAAAAATGGTTAAAGCACATACATAAAAAATATTAGCAATGGAAGAACAAATTTTTTTTCATGTCCTAATATCTTTAATTAAACAGAGATCCCTGTAACATGTCATTAGAGACCATTTCCCCCACTGCTCTGTTTGGCTGCCAGCCTCTTATCTCTCTCTTCAGCAATGGTGAGGTGGATTCCTTTTCCTCGTGGAAGAGAAATCCATGGCTGGCTGCCTTTTCCAATGACGAAGATGTTGGAGAGCCGTGTGGAAAGGCTGTTGCTGTTGGCATCTTTCACACGAACCACATCAAAAGAACCAGGATGCTTCTCTGTTGGTGATCACTCCAATTGTTCCCAAGTTAGCACCTGCAGTCACCATACACAGGTTACCAGTGTCAAAGCTGATGAAATCCGTGATCTTGCCAGATGACAAATCAACCTGGATGGTGTCGTTGACCATGATGAGGGGGTCAGGGTAGCGAATGGTGCGAGCATCATGGGTGACCAGGTGAGGAATTCCTTTTGTGCCCACAAAGATCTTCCTCACTTTGCACAACTTGTACTTGGCTTCATCAGGTGTCATTCGATGAACAGCAAAGTGACCCTCGCAGATCAGATGGAAATGCTCTCCCATCTTGTCAAGCCAGCAGGATAGTTTATATCAGTTCGGACTTTGCAGTCGATCTTAAGAAGTGCTACATACACATCTTTACTTCATCTCCTGTCAGAGCATCCTTGAGTCTGTTCCATAGGAAGATGATGAGAGGCGGACATTCTCTCAGCTTATGTGGACCAGTGCATGGATGAGGAGCAAACACACCAGTCAATTTATCTGGCATTCAATGCTTTGGAGCTGCTACTCACTTCAGATGCTTTTTGGGTCACGAGCCATGGCTGAGCTCTGGTCAACTTCAGCGTCTCACTCTGAGACGCGTGGTTCCTTGCGTGGCACCCAGGTTCTTCTGGAAGAACAAAATTAAATAGCATCTTATTCAACATTAGAAAGAAAAAAACAAACCAAGTGTGTAAGAAACTAGACAATTAAAGGACAAAACAAAAAGATATATCTTTGAATTTTATACTTAGCAAGTATACTTTGCAAAACTAAATGTAAAATATTTTCTAGTTATACAAACTTGAAAGATTTTATTAATACCTCCAGGCACTGCATATAGGTAATAATAATTATGCAAAGAGCATAATTCAAAAGGCAAGAGAATTTGCAGTATGCTCCTGGATGAACAATAAAGAGTTCTCAAAGTGATGGTTATGCAGGACTATATAAAATACATTAGATGATCCCTTGTTTAAAAGGTCATTGAAGATTTCTATGAAACAGTACCAATCTTATGTCGGGTTATACACGTATTTTTTCACATATGTGTGTGTGTTTATATGTGTGTATAAAAGACAGGTAAGAAGTAATATAAAGACAGCATTAAATGGAAATATACTCACTAAAGCTTCTAATACTAGGAGAAGATAGGATATGATGTCTTTTAGAAAAATTGTAATTCAAAGATATAGTATAAATCTTAAAACAAAAATTAAGATTAAGCAATATTCAGGAAATTAAATACTAATTAAAAACTAAATGTTTCAAAACAATTGAACTAAGAAAAAGCTTTCATGATAGTAAACAAATACTAAGAATGAAACATAAGATAAATACTGGAATGACAAATAAAGGACCATCACTTCTGAAATATTGGGGATAGGATAGTGAACAAACTTCCAGTTTGTTGTGGACATGGATAATGACCATGACACTTACTGGTGGCCAGGTGTCACTTGTGGGACTGAGCTATAACCATTTCCTTCAAATACACCCTGTAGACCCCTATGGAATCATGATCCATAGGGTGCAAGAGAAGTCCATTTGTAGAGTGTGCTGATGGAAATATTTTGCTGCTGTACACAAAACAGTACCTCTTATTTTCCTGTGTTTAATTATTTGTCTATTTGGTGTGTTCTTTCCATTTTTGTGCATAAGGTTGTGACCATTTTGGTCCCTGTCTAGAACATCATTTAGTAGTCTGTGTAGGCTTGGATTTGTCATCATGAAATTCTTTAGTTGTTTTTTGTCATGGAAATATTTTACTTCTACATTATACTTGAAAGAGAGTTTTTCAGGGTGTATCAGTCTGGGTTGGAATTTGTTTTGTTGCAAGACTTGAAGTACTTTGCTCCATGGTCTTCTTGATTTGATGGTTTGTGAACAGAAATCTGCCATTATTCTGATGGGTTTTCCTTTCAATGTGATCTTTTTCTTTTCTTTCGTGGCTTTTAGTATACTGTTTCTGTGCTGAATTTCTAGGATCTTAATTATGATATGTCTAGGAGTGATTTTTATTGGGTTGATGTTCTTTGGAGATCTCTATGCTTTGATTACATGAATGTCACATTGTAGCCCCATATTTGGGAAGTTTTCTGCTATTACTTCTGTCCATATTCTTTTTATATCATTTGTATTGACTCCTACTGTCTCCTTGATGCCTATTGGTCTCACATTGTTCATCTTTGCATCATCTTGCAGTGTTGAATCATTTTTTCCTGTATCCTAGTTCTTTTTAAGAAATCTTTCCTTACTTTTTTAACTAGCTACAGTGGGGTCTTTAAGGTCAGAAATTCTATTTTCATTTTCACTCAGATGGATTTGCCAGCCTGTGGTTGAGGTTTAATTTTCTGTATATCACTTTCGATCTATTTCATACTTTCTACTTCTTTCCTATATTTCTTATTCAGAAGCTCCATCATTTTTATATTCTGCTTTACTTTTTTATCAGTGTATTCTTCAGAAACACTTAGTACTTCCTTGATTATACTGATCATTACATTTTTTATTTTAGAAATTATTTCTCAACTGATTTCTTCTTTTACCTTTCTGCAGTTGTTTCTTTACTTCCAACACTATTATTTCAGAGATTTCAGGTGTGTGATTTCCAATTCCCTCTATGCTAGTGTCTTCTGCATTTGTATTGGGTGGACTCAGGGCCTGAGACTGCTTTTTGTTCCTTCTCTTTGTCATTTTGTGTACTACTGAATTCTGACCTTTGGAGTAGAGCTCAGACATTTATTAGCTGAGCACCAAGTCTGGATGTACAAAGTTCTGACTCCTGTAGGTGGGTGTGGGTTGCGGTTGGCTTCTGTGCTCCACTTGTTCCTGCTGTAGCCTTGAGGGTGAACCCTTTGTGTCATACTGGCAAGATGTTCTGCTCCTGAGTCAGCTGGGTGGGTCTTGCCTCTAGCCTGTTTGCAGGGAGTTCTCACAAAGGATTCCACGCTGGGCCTGTGCTCTGGGTTAATTCAGGATCCAGCAGCCCCAGGTGGTCTAACTCACATGCCAAGCCTGCCACAGTGGGCTCTCTGAGGAGTCAGTCAACATGCTCTACCCAGGGACATCCCCATTCCTTACACCAAGGGATTTCTTCTTTCCCACTCAGGCCTTTTTCTACACAAGTACTTTTTACATGCAAGTACTCCAGGAAGTATCCACATACAATCACACCTCATACTGGTTTAATTCTGATTATTTATTAAAATTTAAGACAATTTAAAGACATTATGGACCCTTTATTTCACAACACTGAGCACAGCTTATCCCTCTTCTCTAAGGTGGTGGCTTTCACGTGTGAATGTCACAGGAAATCAAATCGGAAAATGCAGATGCTGCATTTGAGCTCAACACTCTGCGGTTTCCTTGGGTTCATTGTTTGGAGTCAGGACGTGGCCTAGTGAAGGCCTCAGAGGCCCTGTCCGTCAACATGCCCTGTCTACTTCCTCACTAGTGATGGTTCTGGTTGTGAATCCATCAGCACCCAGAGGAGAATGAGTAGAGGTGGAGAGATAAGAGTGGAGGCCCAAGTGATAACCGGCAACATAGAGACCACATCAGCATCCCTGGGTACTATGTCCAGGAGCCAATTTTTCTGAAGCTTGATTCAGTGACCGTGTAGTGCATTAATTTGTACCAATGTGCAAGAGACACTGAGGAAATACCAGTATTTTCCCAGAAACAAACTTCTGCATGGGAGTGCATAGGACTCTCAGATGTTGTTCAGGGACTCTCGGGCTGTCAGGATTCACAGAGTACATAAAGGAGCCAAGGAATGGGAGCAGAGAAGGAAACTGGGGGAACTGGCTTCTTGTCGGCCTCTGAGGGCTTTTGTTGTAGCAATGTATTAACTGAGCATATCCCACAATGCACCCACTCCAGTTCACATGTGAAATTTTCACACTGCTACACTTTAAAACAAATGGAAGAGCAGAAGGACATAGGCTATAAATATACTTGAAAGAATACCAGTTTTCTATTTACTATTAAAAAAAATGTTGGAATGCAGAAAAATCTCATCATGTTCTCTTATTCAAGGAACAAGTCTGGCAAAGCCCTAAGCATGACTACTCTGTCTTGATATATTTTCCATAGCAGATCAGTACTGTGGCAAGATGTACAAGCCTGGCTACATGAGATGTGGTTTTCATAGATGAGTACATATCTCACAGGACTGTTGTGCTTCTTGTTCTGTATACTCATCTGCAAAATGCAGAAAATAACCCATACCCTTAAGTGCATGCATTTATATCACAATGTGTGTGACAACACAGTGAGAAATCATATCCTTAATACAATTATAAGGGCCTGCCAAATAGCTCAGCACACTAAACGACTGTTTTCAGCAGGCACAGTGACTGGGGTTCAATCCCTTGTGTACTCTGAGGGTCCATCCTTGCAGCTTGCTGAGTCGACAATTGAGACTGGTGGTGCCCTCGTGTAATTCCAACATCTGGGAGGCTGAAAACAGGAGGATCACCAAGATTCTGATCTGTTTAATGAGGATTTGTAGATTCTGTATTAAATACTCAAAAGAAAATATACTATTATAAATATTCCAAAGTGTCTCTCATGACATTTATGGAACATAGCATGCTAAGCCAAAGGACCTCTAGTATCCCACTCACGTTAGAAGTAGGAGAGACTGAGGCAGAAACCAACTTGGTTTGACTTTTTCCTGAAGTGCTTAGATAGAAGACACATGGGCTGGGCTCGGCCACGTCCCAGTTTGGCCTTGCCGGACCTTCCCCGTAATTCATTCCTTCCTCTGTCTTTTTAAAAGTTCAAAAACATAAAAGAGACATAAGAGGAACCAGTAGTAGTTAACGAGTCAAGCCGTCTGCCCATATAGAACCATGAATCTCAATGCCCAGGCTCTGACCCCGCCCACATAGGTTTTCTAGATATTCCAGCATGGCTTCCATGGCAACCAAGGAACCTACAAAATGAAAGGACAACAAAGGAGAGGGTCTGTCCTTCCAAGTCTTGTGAGTGCAATCGGATACAAATAATTCATAAAGAAGTTCTTATCTGTATAATATGGTCTTCCATGGACAATAATCCCACCGCTACAAACTATCATTAACATTGTACTTTCAGAATCATAAACTTCCGCCGTGCATGAGTCTACGTGAAGGGATCAGCCCTGTCTGAGCCCTGCACATCTGTAGAGAAGCCCACACATGGCTGCTGTGATGCCTGCAGGGGGATCAAGACTGAACACAGGTGTCACACTGTGGACATTGTATTGACCTGGGTTTTCCTTCTTGGTGTTTTAAAAGGTAATTTCCAGAAAACAATGAGAGTGTGAGTGGACATCACTGGGGTAAGCAGTGCCATGTGAGATGTTTCCTGAAGAGGATGTTACAGGGTGTGCAGGTGTCCAGTGTAAGATGCAGCTGGGGAAAGGCTTGGTGAAGCCTAAGGCACCCACGAGACTGCTGCGCACCCACTGGATTCATCTCCGGTAATTACGTGATAAATTTGGTGCAACAGTGGCAGGATTGAGGCTACAGTGAGTATCGAGCACTAAATATGGTGGTGAAAGCATATACTACCCAGAGTCTGTGAAAGACGATGCCTCCATCTGGTATTCTGTTTTCTTAATTTCATTTTATTTTTTGGCGGAACCAAGGATTGAACTTTTGCCATTGCACTTGCCAGGAAAGTGCTTATTCTGCTGAGCCATCTCCCTGGCCCTCCATCTGGTTTTAAAAGCAAGACCCACACATGTCACATGGACAGGAAGCACTGCACAACGGAAGGAACTTAGACTCCCTGTAGAAGCAATGCCAGCACAAGTGTGGGGTGAGAACCACCACAGAACCCGAGGAAATGTGTTACACATCTGTGGGCTGAAGTGGTCGCACCACACAATTCGTGATGTGCCAAGCCATCATCTCCAGCCACAATGTTCAAAACACCCTGTGTCTGCAGAAGAGCAGCATGAGACCAGAGGTCAGGGTTTTGAATAACGTCCAGTACATGGCGGTGTTGTCCTAGGAGAACCTGGCAGAGGCCCAGGAACAGGTGCAAAGGAAGAAGTGGAATGAGGACTTTCTGTTGCCTGTGGCTTTTCCTTCTTTTTCTGTATTTGGTGCAGGGTTTCACTATATAGCTTGGATTGATAGTGATTCTTTGTTTACAGACCTGCACCACCACACTCAGACTCGGTGGCCAGCTCAGTGTACCAGGGGGTGGGGCTGGTGTGCCATGTGATTGAATCACAAGTATTTAATCTCAGTCCCTGTGCTTATCTAAGCAGGCACTTAGTCCTCTGAACTATCTCAATGGCCTGGCTTTCCCTTCTGCATTGACACCGTAGGACTTGAGCAGAACCTTTAGTGCCTGAGGCTGCAGTGAAGTCTCCAAGTTGCACCAAACATTCTAGTTGCACTTACTTGTAGGACATATTGAAGTCATGACTTCTTTCATTTCTTGTGTATCAATTTCACTTGATGAGTAAACATGACTTGTACCTATCTCAAAGTAACTTGTGCTTTCTATGAAGTGAGTTTTCATGCTTTAAAATTTTTTTAAAAATCTTTTATTAGCTTGGTAAAGGACCTCATTGTGCATCTAAGAGTTGTAGTGATCTTCATCTCTCAGCCTCCAATTTGTTAGGATGACAGGTGTGCGCCACACTCAGTTTTGGTGGCCTGCATGACATGGGGCCAGGATGGCACCCTGTACGGCGATCACACCCAGGTCCTTCTGCTTGCCAGGCAGGTGCTTAGACTACGGAGCTATCTTCTTGGCCCCAGTTTTCTTTTCAGGGTCACATTCTCATCATCTAAAATGGGTCTGCTGCTAATTTAATGTCAATGTGGATGATAATGTAACATCACCCATGATGCAGCCTGAGCCTGTCCATTGCGGTTTGTGAATTACAGCTACCTGCATTTCATGGAAAATTGTGAAGTATTTTATGGGCTCTCTTTCTTTCCCTTCTCTTCTGTTATTATCTGGTCAGTTATGATTATATAAATCTCATTTTCACATAGTGATCTTTGTAGGCTGTCTCAAGTAAGAGTTGAAATAGGCTCACTGAAGTTGCTTCCGGGTTTTGTTCCGACATCTCAAGTCATTGAAGCCCATCACCTGCCTATTGAAATCTGTAAAGATGTGGAAAAAGTTAACCTCATGATGTTTTTATTTTTATTTATTTACTTATTTATTTTGGTTTTTTGAGACAGGGTCTCACTATGCAGTTCAGACTGGCTATAAGCTCACTTTCTAGTTCAGGCTGGTCTCGAACTCACAACAATCCTCCTGCCTTAGCCTCCCAAATGCTAGGCCTGCGCCACCACGCCCAGCTCTCATGATGTTTTTAGAAGTCAAGGAAAAACATGCAATTGCAGATTGAGTGACCACAAAAATACCTGGAGAGATGGGAAGGTCCAGAACCTCAGGTGTGCTGTTTCCTTGCACAGCATCTGGTATGCAGATGCCACATGACAGGGGACAGGAGAGGACCAGGATGAGGACAGATATGTCCAGGGGCTTTCACAGCCCACATGGTACATCCAGAAGCTCCAGCATTGCAAGGGAACTTTGAAAAAGTTAGCAAAAGGCTTCCAGATGAAAAGGAAGAATGATCACTGAGACATGTGCCCAGATCCTGCTCCAGAGAGAAGGCAACCAAGGGAGGTCACCTCCAGCAAATTAGCCTATTTTTAGGAATAATATTCTCTTAACAAGACAACATTCCATCTTTCATGGCTAGCATAACAAAGTCAAAATAGGTTATAGAAAAAAAAATCAAAGGAAATTCACAGTCTCTGTTGAAGGAGCTAATGTCAAGAATAAATGAACCACACGTCTAGATTTTCTTTGTGATGGTCACAGGGAGAAGTTATATAGGAGCGATGATCTAACATTTCATTCATATCTTTGTGAAGTGAGGGGATGAGAGCAAATCAGCTGCAGGACCAGGTCCATCTGAGAGAAGATGCTCAGTGAAGTCACAGACACCAGAGGAGACAGGAGACGACAAGGAGCCCAGTACAGCCTCATTGTCCACCGCTTGCCAGAGCCTGCTCAGGGTGTCCATAGCCTTGGTCTCATTTTATTCTCCCCCCTGCAAACGTTTCTTTTTTTTGGAATGGAATTGAACCCAAAGAGTTCATCTAGAGCAATCTCAGAGAAAATCGCTGCTATTCCTTCACAATATTTGCAAACTGCTTCATAGCAAAATGTTAATTGATGCAATTTTATTGCTTATGATTTACATAATTTTTTCTTCTACATTAAAAATTAACATATTTTAGTTAAAAATTTCCCATAATTTATATTAATACTTCCTACATCATCAACATCCCCCCCAAAAAAACACTTGCATTGAGGTTTATCTGCATTTATGTCCTAAACTGTACCTCAATGAATGGAATGTGGATCTCCACATTAATTCTAGCACAAGGGACAGGGACTATAGCTCAGTGGCATAAGCACCTGCTTGGCAAGTACAAGGTTATCAGTTCGATCCCTGGTACCGCCAAAATAGCAATCCTAGCACACACACCTGCCACCAACACTGACCAGCATCACTTTTGCTTTTCTGTATTGTGCCTTTGCCCTCTTGACATAACTGCTATGAAGTGTTTCCCTGTGCCTCAAAGGTGTTTCACAAAGTTCAGTTTCCACCATTAGTTTATGCTCTTAACTCATCATGGAGAGAAAAATCCATTACTTGAAACATCCCTCCCAATTCTTCTTTTCTTCTTATGTGTTTAGGACAGGGGCAAAGGCCTGGAGTGTGAGCGAGACTGCCCATGGTGCCGGACCCTGAATCGAAGCAGAGCGCAGGCCCAGAGTGCAACCCTTCAGCAGAACTCCCTGCAAAGAGGCTGGAGGCAAGACCCACAGTTGAGTCAGGAGCAGAACATCTTCCCAGTGGGACACAAGGCTCCAGCAGGTGGAAGTAGAGCACAGAAGCCAGAACCTAGCCACACCCAGATGGAGTCTGAACTTCGTAGATCTGCACCTGATGCTAATTTAATAACTCTATCTGAGCTCTACAAAAAACAACAAAAGTCAGGGATATACAAAATGGCAAAAGAAGAAACAAAAAGCATTCTAAGGCTCCGAGTTCACACAGTACAAATGCAAAAGATGGTAGCATAGATGAAAGTGGAAATCACACATGTGAAATCTCTGAAATAAAAGCATTGGAAGTAAAGAAACAACTGCAGAAAGGTATTGGAGAAATTATATCTGAAACAATTTCTGAAGTAAATTATATAGTGATAACTATAATCAAAGAAGTACAAAGTGTATCTAAAGAATACACTGACAAAAAATAGAGCAGTATATAAAAATGATAGAAACTCTGAATAAGCAATATAGGAAAGAAAGAGAATGTATGAAACAGATGCAAAGTGATACACTGGAAATTAAAACCTCAATCAGAAGCTGGTAAATCTGTTTGAGTGAAAGTGGAAATGGACATTCTGACCTTAAAGACACCATTGCAACAAGTGAAAAAGTAAGCAAAGATCTCTTAAAACCAACTAAGATGAAGGAAAAAGTAATTGAACACCTGTAAGATGATACAAAGATGAACAATGTGAGGCTAATAGGCATCAGTGACAAAGAAGGAGTCAATACAAATGTTATAAAAAGCATATGGGCAGAAGTAATAGCAGAAAAGTTCCCAAATATTGGAAAACAATCTTACATTCTGGTAACTGGAGCATATACAACTCCAAATGTATGTAGGACAGGGTCCACAGGCTCTCACTACACAGATCAGGGTCATAGTGATCCTCCTGTCTTCAGCCTCACAAATGCTGGGATTACAAGCACTTGCGACTATCCCTACTTCTCAACCAGCATCTCAGTATGCCCCATTGGCTGGAAAGGCACAGCATGGCAGGGATTAAGCCCCGTGCACTGCGTTCTGCCTAAGCAGGTGCTTTAGTCCACTGAGCTATCAGGCTGACCCCCTCCACTTCTTAAGCAGGAAATTAACTGCCATCATAATCCCTGGTTTTCTACCTGCTCATCACAGCTATCCTCCAGATATTCATGCAAATTTTACTCTTCTTCATGTGTCAATGCTTGTTAAATTTGGTTTTTTTCTCCGGCATTGTAGCATAATATACAAATAAAACCCACAATCAAAACAGTTTCCTAACCTTAGTGAGAAAATCCTCCAGGACCTTCAAAGGAAACCCCATGACCACTTCCTGACCCATGAGCTTAACCATCATTATAGTTTATTCTTCTCTCTGTGGGATATATAACACTCTTCCTACCAATCCATCCATGTCATGTAAGTCAGAACAGAGACTGAAGTTCTTGATGGAGGGGAATCTCTAACTGTGACCACAGAGCAGGGTAAAGATGTCCAGTATCAAAGATCAGAGCCAGTAAGCACTCAGAAGGTTACATACTTTCCTACTTCTGGCTGTCAGGTTCAGGATGTTCTCCTTAAACTCAAAGAGCTCTGCCCTCTTATCCAGATCCTACCAGATCCTGTCCAGAGAGGATTCATGTGCAACCTGTTAATCTATTTGATTTTACTACTGTTTACTCAACTGTTACCTGCATCTGGCCACTGGATAAGTATTTAATTTGGGAAGAGGAAGTGAACTGATAGAAGAAGTGGTATGATGAATGCAATGAAATGTACTAATAAAGTTTTAATTTGAAAAATTATAATGCTGAACAGAGAGCAACATGCTAGAATCAAGTCTATGACCAAGAAATGATATAGATAAAAACACTCAGAGAATGTAAATATAAATTAGTTGATGAGTTGCAAAGGCACTGGTTTTAAGGGCAGGGACCTCTCCCAGTCACAGGTGTGTCACAATAGCACAGCAGACCAGGTGTCTTTTGGATCATGGGAGGGTTCCTCTGGGCCTTTTCTGTTTCCAAAGTAGACAAACAACACTATTGGCAGTGTGAAGATACTGGACAATTGCACATCCCTGCTGAGAATGTCACAACAGAATTCCTCCTCAAGTCAGCCTTCCCACCTTTCATATAGAGGTCACCATGTGCATTCCCGATGCTGAGGGGCTCAGAGTTTGACTGGATGGAGGTGGGCTCTGCTCTTCATGCGGAATTACTCATAAATTCTCAGTCATAGTTGTTTGATTCAGAGACAAATTTATAAGGATGTTAGCTACACAGGAATTATTTAAGGAGAATTAGTTAATGACACTGGAAGATTCCATCTATCCATGAGGTCCTCAATAAATTTGTAAAGGGTTTGTCATAGAACATGGCAGCAAGAAATCATGAGAGTCCTTGATGCTTTCTTTATACTGAAAAACCATTGAGGGGATCCTTAATGCACTAAGAGGAACCAAGAACTAGATACCTAAATATAGAATATGAATTGAATTTTAAGTTATTTCAATTTTAAGGGCATTGTCACCATATTCATTGTGTTCATATTGCATAATTGTTCAAAGGGGATGACTATAATAAGCTAAGCATTTTCAATTGACAAATCACCTCCAGAAATGAAGAGCAGAAGCTGAACTTAGAAAGGAAATGACCACCCAGTGACTACACAAGGTCTTGTGTGGTCAGGGCACTCATTACAGATGGCTTCCTTCTCTTCCCCAATGATTAAAATAATCTTTGTAAGATAGGCAAAAAATAAACTTCTCTATTTCCACTTTCTGCTGGACTTGATGAGATGCATTTTTGATGACCAGCTGTCTTAGAGCTGGATGCCCATAGAACTCTGCAAACATCAACAATGATGGTGAATTCTTTCAGCATGGAGAAATGCACGAGGCAGAGATCAAGGAGATAGGAATAGCTGTTTTCATATTAACTGTGAAGCAGCAGCTCCACAGCTCATGTAGAAGGGAGGAGTTGGGATCGGTGCAAAAACCCAGAAGGAAATGTCGGAAGCTGATCCAGGATGAGAAAGTGTGGTTATTACCTTCTTTCCACCATTCCAAATGATGTCAACATCCCAATTGTCATAATTTCTAACACCATTTAATTGAGGAAAGAGGTTGGTTTCTCAAGTACGATGTCCGTAAATACCCTGGTCCCTTCATAAAGGAAAGGGCCCACCCATATGCAAATTTGTCTTGAAGATCTAGATTCAAATATTCTTCTTTTGCTGACAGGTTTCAAAGCTCCTACTTCCAACAGAACTAAGAACTCTGAAGAAGGCAAAGTTGTGGTCTAAATATGAAACTGGTGGGCCTTCTCCTGTGCCTGGTAACAGGACCCCTGGGTGAGTATCCCTATTGACAGACTGAGGTCCATAGGATAAGTATGAAGGCAGATGGCAGATGGGAATTTCGTTGTTTCCAGGTGTCCTGTCCCAGGTGCAACTGCAGGAGTCTGGACCTGGCCTGGTCAAGCCCTCACAGCCCTTAATCCTCACCTGCACTGTTTCTGGATTCTCTATCACAACCAGTGGTTACTGGTGGAACTGGATCCGTCAGCCCCCAGGAAAAAGCCTGGAATGGATGGGGCACATAAACTACAATGGTGGCACTAGCTACAACCCATCCCTCAAGAGCCGCATCTCCATCTCCAGAAACACAGACAAGAATCAGTTCTCTCTGCAGCTGAACTCGGTTACCACCGACGACACAGCCACATATTACTGTGCAAGAGACACAGTGATTATATTCAAGTGAGATCCGAGACGCAAACCTCTCTACAATGGCACTCAGGACCAGTAGGGGGCGAACAGTACACACTGATGTAAGGAACCAACCACCCAGCCAATGTGGAGAAAATGTTGGGAGGTTTTTCCTCTCCTGTTGATTAGTATCTCCATCAGTAGCTCCACGCAAAAACAAAAACATCGTAAGGACGTTTTATATCTCTATTCACACATTATCATCATTATTATTATTATTGTTTTTGTTATTGTTATTGTTGTTGTTGTTTTTTAGGGCCGGGTATACAGGGTGTACAGGGTCTCGCTATGTAGATCAGCTCCTTGTGATTTTCCTGTTTTCAACCTCCAAAGTGCTGGGATTATAGGTGCGCGCCACCACGCCCAGTCTCAATCGCCACCTCAGCACACCCCCAGGGCAGGGCCAATGCAGCACTGCAGAGATCAAATCCCAACTACTGCGTTCTGCCTAAGCAGGCGCTTTACTCCGCTGAGCTATCCAGCCAGCCTTCACAATATTATCTTTACATAGTGTCTATCTTTTTTTCAACATCGATATCATATTGGCTTGCACAGTAAATTTCTTTTCAACAAAAGTATTGATTACAGCACAACAGACTGCATAATCTCCTTAGTTTCAGTCTCAGAAACTTTTGATCATGAAAATTATTTAGTTTTGACTGCAAATCTGCTCTCCACCTTTATTTCTGTCTGCAGGGCATCTCATTTTGAAGAGGTCCTCTCATTTCTGTGACATACATACAAATGCTTCTACTCTATAAGTGCAGAATATTCTGTCAGTTGATGCAGACATCCTGAATGACTTTTTGGTCTCTTGTTGGTCCCTGGGAGGCACAGTGAAGGACTTTAGAAAGTAAATAGAAGAGACAAAAGCTGAGGTTAGGAGCAGGCCTCTGGATGAGTAAGAGGTCTTAACAAAGGCAGTAGGGGAGTTATTTATACATTGCAAAGTTACTATCACATGGGGCTGGGAGATGGCTGGGTGGAACAAGTGCTTCCTTGGACACCATAAGGGCCTGAGTTCAATCCCCAGTTCTGCAAAAATAAACAAACAAACAACAACAAAAAAAGGAGCAATGTTACCATCATGTGAGACAAGTTTGGCTAGGAACAAATGACTGCCATTGTCTAAGGCAGATGCTTTTTCCACGACTGAGGTAACTTGGTTACTTTAGGCACTCTCGTTTGTTCCACCTTCACATTTATGACCGATTTCCAGCTTCAGATATTCCCAGGAAATACACAAATAATATTGTCTCTCACCTGTACTGTTTCTGGATTCTCCATCACAACCAGTAATTATTGGTGGAACTGGCTATCCAAGTATACAAATAATATTGGTGCTATTTAGTTTTCCACCCCTGAGGATGTTGAGCACTGCCAACACATTTATAGTTTGAGTAGACTCAGAAGTGATAGAGTTTCTCCTGGCACATAGTTGATACAGATCACCAATGCTGTCACACTCCTTACAATCATAGAAGACTCAAAAAGTAACAATTTTGTAGATCCAATTGTAGCTAATGTTGAATCTCTGAGCCTGATGTAAAGTCTTACTCTTAGTGCCTATTCACTTTGTAAAGTCAATTTACTATATTTACATTACTCTCAAGAAAATTTGTACTACACATCACATCTGAATTTCTAGGTGCGTAAGGGAGCTGGCCTGTACACTTTTCACATCTCTCAGTGGACATGTGGACAGGGAGTGGCCTGAGCATTGACCAGTGGAAGATCAGGGTATATGTAGAAGACTTTGCCTAAGGAGATAGCCAAGGTCTCTCTATATTGGGAACAGGAGTTCAGCTATGTCTATGTATACTCTGAGTCCCTGAGGACAAGGTAAAACCAGGCCCTGACTGTGCCTTTTTCCTGGTATAAAATAAATCAGAGCCTTGAAATTTGGGCTGGAATTAAAATGTATTCAGAGTGATTCCCTTGGAATCAGTCATTGTGACATCTTTTCTAGTGTCAACAAGCACAAACAGTCACTTCATTTGTAATTTGAAAATCATGAACAAAATTCATTATCATATATAAAATCTCAATAGTGACCTTCCTGTCATGTGTGTGTGTCTGTCTATCCACACTTCATCACACTTTCATTTATTTTGGTACCATATGTTTATTTATTTGTCTTCACAGTAAACATGCCTAATTTCAGAATTATATATGTAATTGCTTACATCTGTATTATACTTTTTATGCATTTGATACAGGGTCTAACAACATAGCTTGGACTTGCAATGATCCTCAAGTTTCATGATTCCAAGCACTGGGATTATAGGCATGTGCCACCATCTCTGACATTGGTCGCCTCCTTAGTGTGCCAAGAATGGAGCCATCATGGCATGTGGTACCTGAATCAAACCCAGGTCCTTGTTCTCACCTAGGCAGGCACTTAGACAACTGAGCTATCTCCATGGCCCTATATTACAGTTTTGATTCATCACAATTGTTAGTTATAATTAAATATTTATCTCCATCTGAACCACCTGCTAAATATTTCTCCACCAATAATTTACTATCATGGAAGTTTCTAGAAGGCAGTGAGTAGTGGAAGAATGGTTGCTGTTTGACCTGCAAATGGGTATGTGCTCCTTCCCACTTACCCTACTGCAGCTCAGCCTGCTCACTGCCTCCACAAAATAAGAAAGAAACCACTTACTACTATGTTTTGGGCGTCAAAACCAATGCTACCCAACAAGGACTAAAAAAGGCTTGTAGGAAACTGGCTTTGAAGTAACATTTTGATAACAGTTGAAATGAAGGAGAAAAGTTGAAACAGATTTCTCAAGCTTATCAAGTTCTTTATGATGCCAAGAAAAGGGCATTATATGACAAAAGAGAACAGGCAATTAAAGAGGACAGAACAGGTAGGAGTTTTGGCTTCCCATGGATAACTTTGACATAATTTATGGTGGAGCATGAAGGATACAGAGAGAAAAGAGGTAAAAAATGTATTGTATGAGTCATGGCCAATACTTGACCAGTTTGCTCTCTGTAAGAGCTTGAGAGACAGCTTTCTCTTCATGTGACTCTCCCCAGGCACACTATAGAACTTCAATCTCTTTCCTCTGTGGCTCCATAATCTTCTTGTTCAGAAAATTTGGAGCTCACCTGAGTTTCATGAGTTGCAGTACAGGTTCTCCTATGTCCTGAGTCTTCACTGACCTTGAAAGGCTAGGGCCAAAATGTTGGCTGGCCTTGTGGCTCTTCTATTTCTCCAACCCTGACTTGTGATCTTAGGTTGTTAACCATCCAGAAGAAAAGCTGATTAGTATCCTGCAGCATATGCCATTTGCTTTGCCTTATCTGACTCAATTGATTTTAGTTGTTGACAAAGGATCTACAAAATAATATACAGGACTACAAGATAAACCTTGAGAGGACTTCACTGACCACATAAGAAATATAACGTTCATGTGTTGCTATATAAGTCTTGATCTATCTAGGTCTTAACCACCATCAGAAAAGTATAAAAATGAAGTATACATCATGGGGCCATAATATTAAGCTGAGCTGTAGATGGCTATGGTCGACAACTTCTTTGAATAACTCACTATTGTTGTGGAATGCTGGACTATGTTGGACTGTGGTGTCGAGTTCAAGCACCTTAGTTAGTTAAGTGACAATGGGGTGCCTACCTTTGACAGGTGTAGACAAAGGAAGGGGTACAGAAAGAAAAAATCATGATGTGTGTACATAAACAGTACAGTTGGGATAGATAACATTGCGCTTCTACATAATCCTATGAGAGGCAAGATTTGCACTAATGGTGGTTGGACAGGATATTATGTCGCCTTCTAGTACTATGGTCATCAACTAGGAAAACAATTATTGAATATTTGATATGATTCATGTATAAAAAATAAGTAAGCAGCTACACTCTTAATTTACTAATAAGAGACATCTGTTAAAATAATATCTGTAAATATAATATCATACATGCACCTTGTACGATACCAAAACATTATGAAAACGGTTTGCAATGTATTAATTTATCGAATCTGTCTTGTTAAGGTGCCTTGAAACTGTCTGATTGATATTTGTACTTCAATAAAATAAAAAATAAATACATAAATAATTGTATCAGTTTTCAGTTACCTTAGATAATTTATATAACAGTGCCAAAAGGAAATTGGCTTTGCAAAAGATTGTGATATGGCAAGGTCATAAGAAAGGAGCCATGGAGTCCTGTCCCAATTGCTGAGGTATGGGAATGTAAATAAGAATTTATCAGATAGGACCTAGAATGGTTTACCAAATTCAGTCTGCATGCATCGAGTGTCAGGACCAAGGAGAACACATAAGCCCTAAGAACAGATGTAAAAGCTACAACGGAAGGAAGATATTTACACAGAAGATTCTAGACGTTTATATTGACAAAGGCATGAAAGTTGTCCAGAGGATAACATTCCATGGTGGAGTAGACCAAGAACCCAGGCTGTAGCCAGAAGACATCATTCTGTGGGATCAGAATGATCATGTTGTTTTTACTTGATAAGAAGACCTTTTCATGTGCATGGATATATACGTGGTTGAAGCACTGACAACAGAACAGTCATCATCACCTCTCATCCTGGTCAAATTGTCAAGCATGGTCTGAGATAGCAAGCCTGTGCTCAATGAAGGCTTGCCAATTTATCATACACCATATGATAAGGTTCATCTAATCATTGAATTTAAGGTGAGATTGCCTAAAAATGGCTCTATCTTTCATTGCTGGAAAACTCTTCCGTGAGAGGAAGGAAGTAGCAGAGACTGATGACTTGGATCAGGTAGAACTGGTGGACTTTGATCAAAATCAGGAAAGACAGTGACATTATAATGGAGAAGCCTATGAGGATGGTGAACATCATGCCAGCGATGGTGTTCAGTATCAGACCTCTCAATGGGGCAATTGAGTAATGCTCACTGCTGGTGTGTCGTGTGCAGCAGTGAGTGTGTGAAGGACTAGAATCATCATATGTTCACCACTTCCTATTTTTTTCAATATTCCATTATACTAGCATTTTAAAAGTTAAATGAATAAATGCAAATACTAAAGCTCCAACTTTGCCCCATATATATGATGACTTCACTGTGCAAGATAAAGTTTAATGCCTGTAGAGAGATGTGGAGCATTTTTTCATATATTTTTTGCTTCTTTAATTTATTCCTCCGAGAAGTGTGTATTCATCTCAGATTCACATTTCTGATTTGCGGGCCCTGTTATATCTTAGTTCTTTATATGTTCTAGACAGCTGACCTTTGTCTGATTGATTATTATTTAGGATGTTTTCAAAATTTGTGGGTTGTCTTTTCATTCTGTTGACAATTTCTTTTGACGTGCAGAATCTCCTCAAGAAGAGTTGATCCCAGTTGTTGCTTCTTTCAAGGGTTTCCCATGCAAATACATGTTTGTTCATGAACTCTTTACCTACCCCTATGTCTTCACGAGTTCCTCCTACTTTCTCTTTCAGGAGCTTGAGTGTTTCTGTTTTAATGTTTAGATCTTTAATCCATTTTGATTTTAGCTTAGTGCATGGTGATAGAGCTGGGTAAAATTTTAGTTTTCAGCACGTAGAAAGCCATGTTTTCTAGCACCATTTGTTAAAGAGGCTATCTTTCTTCCAGTGAGTATGTTTGGCCCCTTTGTTGAAGATCAGATGGCTGCGTGTGTTTGTAGATGCTTCTACATCTTTTAATCTATTCCATTGATCCTCGGATCTATTTTGTTGCCAATACCATGTTGATTTTTATCACAGTGGCTTCTAAGTATAATTTCAAGTCAGGAATTGTGATGCCTCCTGCCTTGTCTTTATTGGCCAAGATTGCCTTTGCTATTCTAGTTCATTTGTGGTTTCGAATAAATTTTTGCAACAATTTCTCTAGGTCAGTACTTACCCCAGTGTCTCTTATGCTGTGTCTTGGAACTGGTTTTAGTTGTATATGTAGACAAGCTTAGACTGAAAATATATGTGCTGAGTTTAGTGTATGAATATTCATTGTTACATGTTGTATGTTATCAGTTAAGCTGAAATAAATGGCAGAAAGACTGGATTAATATTTTTAGAGTCCGGAGCTGACTTTAAATCTGAGTTGTGAGACACCAAACTTCCCCCATTTTTTGAGGGCTAAAGCTAGGCTATGAAATGTGTGTAACTCATTTTTTGAATGCAAACTTCTACCCATTGCCTTCTGGCATTCACCAAACTGTAAGGTCACATCCCAAGTGAAGGATCAAAAAACAGGATGCCTCCAGGAAATGCTGTTCTCTCTGACTTTGTGTCCCAACTTGCTAGCATTTACAAGAAACAACAATTTTCCTTGGGCTCTGTTACTGTTTATTCCCTGGGCACATTAGGCTTTTGGCTCATATCACTGTAGATAACTTATGGATTATAACTCTACTTTTTCTTTTCATATCTTAGGACAAGATCTGCAGTGTCTGCAGAATCTCACCTCATACATGGAACTAGTGTGATCCTCCTATTTATAGCCTCCCAAGTGCTGCCATTACAGGCACACACTACCATGCCCAATATCAATCACCCTCTCAGTTTGTCCTGGGGTGTGGGGCCTGAATAGCAGGTGCAGGGACTGAAATCTTGGCCCCTGCATCTGACTAAGCAGATGCTTTAATTCACTGAACTATTTGGCTAGCCCTAAAACTATCTAACTGGCATTCAGAAAAAGGAAACAGATTTTGGAAGTGTTGGTCTATAGTTATTTGTATTGAAGTTTCTCCTTTTTTTTTTTTTTTTTTTTTTTTTTTTTTTGGTGGTACTGGGGATTGAACTCAGGCCCTTGAGCTTGCCGGGGAAGTGCTTATTCCACTGAGCCATCTCCCCAGGCCCTAGTTATTTGTATTGAGTGGGACTCATAGTAATGCTTCTGCATGCTAAAGCCTCACCTATTACTGGTTTTTTTTTTGTTTTGTTTTGTTTTGTTTTGTGTTTTTGCAAATCCAGAGATTGAACTCAGGCCCTGTGCTTCAGCTATTACTAAAGGTGGCATAAAATATACTTTAGTCCATGATATCAGTGATAACAATGATATATTTCTACAGAAAGGGTTTAGCACAATGCTGATTATGATGAGGGGGTGACTGAAACTGGGCATGGTAGTGCATGCCTGTAATGTCAGCACTTGGGAGGCTGTAAATTGGAGAATCATTATTATTCTCATCCATGCAGTGAGATCTGTAGACTCTGTAGATACTGTCCTAAAATACATTAGTATTTCTATGATTGTAGTCCCTTCAGCTGTGCTGATATATATACATATAGCATTCAGCTGTGAATCCATCAGGACCTGGGTTATTCTTTGTCAGCAAATTTTTATTACATTTTCAATTGCATCAGCTGACGTCAGTTATTTAGAAATTGTATAACTTCTTGAGTCATTCTTAATGATTTCTACCAATCTAGGAATTTCCCCATTTCTTGTGCTTTTTCAATTCTATAACAGTAAAGATTTTCAAAGCAGCTATTGATGATCTTTTGTATTTCCACAGGATCTGTACTAATTTTACCTGTTTTATTCTTTGTTGCTTGAATTTGAGATTTTTGTTTCCTCTTTATTATGTAGTTAACTAGGGGTTTATCAATTTTTTTAATCTTTCAATTGACCATCTTTTTAATTCGTTAATTCTTTGTATTGTATTATTTGTGTCAATTGCCTTAATTTTTGCTCTAATCTTTATGATTTCCTCACATCTTTGAGCTTTGGGCTTGATTTTATCTTTTTTTTCTAGAAACTTGAAGGGCAGCCTGAGGGTATTTACTTGTTCTTGCTGTGTTTTCCTATTGAATGAATTCACCCCTATAAATTTTCCTATAAGAACTGCTGTCATTGCGTCCCACAAATTCAGTAAATTGTGCTTAAATTTTCATGGCATTGTAGATACTGTTTAATTTCTTTTTCTATTTTTATCTCTAAATCATTGATTGTTGAGGAGTATTATATTTAATTTGCTTTTTTTTTTTTTTTTTGTATTTTCTGGAGGGGTCTACAGGGTAGTCAGGGTCTCACTACTAAATGAGACTCATAGTGGTCCACCTGTTTAGAGCCTCCCACAAGCTGGGATTACAGTACACGTCACCATGCCCAGTCTCTAACTTGCATGTTTTGATGCAGTTTTTATAGGTTTTTGTCCTTAATTTCCAGCTGCATTGAATTATGGTGAGACAAAATGCATGAGATAAGTTCTGTTTTCTTGCATATACTTAAACATGACCTATGGATGTGGTCTATTTTAGAAAATGTCCCATGTGCAACTGAAAAAATGTATATTCAGATGTTGTTGAGTGGAACACTCTGTGTATATCCACTAAGTCCATTTGTTCAAAGGTTTGGTTCAGTTCTGCTACCTCTTGCCTAATTTTTATCTGCTTAACCTATCACTTCAAGATGAGAGGGTGTTAAGATCTGCTGTTAAACTTGTGATATTGGCTATTAGATTTTCATTTCCTTTAAATTTTATCTTAGTTAAGTGCTCCTATTTTTGGTGCATACATATTTATGACTGTTGCCTCTTCCTGTTTTTTTCCCCTAACCAGTATACAGTGATCTTCTTCACCTCATTTGATCCTCTTTGGTTTGAAGTTCAGATTTTCTCAAACACAAAAGCTACTCCTTTTTTGAGAAGTCCTAGGGCATGTAGTATTGCTTTCCATTCTCTGGCTTTCAGGCTATTAATTTTTTTTAAGGGTTAAATGTGCTTCTTTTCTTTTTATTTTTTTCGCATTCTAATCCTAGGTTTATTCAATTCCTTTACTCTACACAACAAAGTAGAAACACAACCTTATCTAAAATACTACAAAGTTACAAAACTCAAAATTTATAGCACTGGCTGTACAATAAAAGCCAAAAAAAAAAAATGCACATGTTGCCAAGATAATCTGCAGGACCACCACTGGATGCAGCTGAAATGGGTGGAGTGGGCTCATGATGACCTGCATAGCTGGCTCTCAAACTGCTCATCAACATTTCAGAGTAAAGGAGACAAGTGGGGCAGGGATGTACATGAGAATATGAAAAGACAGAACCATTTATAGCAACTATAGTGGGGTGGGTATTCTCTCTCTGGGTATTTGACCATAGATACTGGCGGAGTCAAGCAGGAATCAAAGGGTCAGGCCTAATGGGAAAGATTGGTCTCCGGGGTATTGTCAGACTACAAACAGCTCCCCAAAATCATCTGGAAAGCTTGGGGCATTCCACCACCCGGAGGCTTGCTCATTCCTACAGGCTCTGCCACTGAAGAGATTCTCAGAAGATGCGTGGGAATGGGTGGACTTCCTAGATAGAAAACTGTTGGGTGCTTTTGTGGACACAGGCCTACACCAACAGCACTTCTACGACCAGACCCGCCTTAAGACAGTGTTTCCACTTCTGCCTTTGAAGTCCGCCTGAGTTAGGGATCCTCTTCTACTGCTCCACTTTAGGCGAGAGAAGTGACAAAACTGAGTTGAGTAGTTAGAAGTTACAGGGGTGAGCTTCTCATTGAGAAGAATTGGAGCTAGAGCAGCTCCTGTGGAGGCCAGGAGAATGGGACCGCCTGCGTACAGGGGACCTGCGTCTTGGGGAGCGTGATCTTCTCCTCATCCGTTGAGGTGACCTGCGCCACATGGAAGGTGGTGGCAGCATTCTCCTGGGAGGACTGAATCACCGGGGTGGCGGCCTGGGCCAGGGAGCCAACACAGCTGTAGCAGTGATCTCCCGACCATCAATTTCTCCTCCATCCATGTGCTTCAGTGCTTTCTCAGTTTCATCTGGATTCTCAAACTCCACATATGCTAGCCTTTGGATAGATGAGGGTACATCCTTTCTACAGGCATATCAATCATTTTAATCTTCCCATGCATGGAAAATATCCCCATGATGTGGTCCTTGGTCACATTCCTGGTAAGCCTCCCAATGTGCACTTTGGTGGGTTTAGGGGAAGGGCTTCGCCTTTTCCTCTCTTTTTCATCTCTTTTTGGTAGTTTGGATTTAGGAAGAGAATGCCTCCTGTTGTCAGGTCTGCGCTAAGAAGGGCTTGGACAGCCAGAGGAGCTGCTCGAACTAGAGCTTCGAGATGTACTGGAGCTTCCAGAGTGGCTGGATGTCGAAGAAGAATTGGAGCCACTGCTCGAGCCTGTGCTGACACGAGAGCCTGAGCTAAAAGTTGAGCTGGACTGAGACCTGGTGCTGTTGCTTCCACTGGAAGCACTGCGCCTCTTCCGGGTCTTAACCCTGCCGCGGTCCTTCTCACTAGACTCCTTGGTGGCCCCTTTGTCTTACAGCAATCTTTGGATGTCTCATCAGAGCGGTCCTTTCATTTGGTAGAAGGAGCCCTAGTGCTGGACTTTTTATTATTTTCTTTGACTCCTAGAAAGCTCTTCTTTTTCACTCCTGATAAATCCATTCTTCTCTTCTGAGGTGTTCAAAGCAGTAATGCCGGCCTCACTTAACTGAAATCTCACTTCTAACTTGAGTCTGAGAACCAATACCTAATCAATTGCAATTTATGCCAAAGAGCAGCATCTTCCCGCCACCGCCGCCTCCTCCTCCCACTCTCCTCAGCCACCTAAATGTGTTTTTTGTATCCAGCATATTGTTAGATTTTGTTTCTTAATCCATTCTGCCATCTATTTCTTTTAATTGGTAAATTGAGTCCTCTTACATTGGTGGTTATGATCGCTATGTATTGACTTAGGTTTGTTATGTTATTTTCCTATTGTTGGCTCTCTACATTTATCTTGTGTTTAATAGTTTGCTGTGTTTATTGACTTCTTTCTCTTGTTTTTCGAATTACAGGTGTATTTGATCCCTTTATAGAATGTCTTTAAGTAATCTGTGTAGTGTTGGTTTGGTTATTATGAATTTAGTAAGTTGTTCTTAGGGGAGATTTATTTTTTAGGGGTGGGTTATTTTTCTTGTTGGTGCCGAGGACCAAACCCAGGGCTTCCAGCTTGCTAGGCAAGCATTTTACTGCTGAGCCAAATCCCCAGCCCATTAAGCGGTTCTTTATCAAGGAAGTATTTCACTTCTCCATTAAACTTGAAAGAGAGTTGTGCAGGGTATATCAGTCTAGGTTGGAATTTTGTTGTTGTTGTTGTTTTTTTCTTGGAGGTCTTGAAGTCCCTCACTCCATGGCATTCTTGACTTAATGTTTTGATAGGAGAAATCTGCTGCTATTCTGATGGGTTTTCCTTTCAATGTGATCTGTTTCTTTTCCCTAGCATCTTTGGGAATATTGTTGTTGTGCTGAATTTCTGGGATCTTGACTATTATATGTCCCAGTGCAGATTTAATTGGGTTGATATTATTTGGCGTTATGTGTGCCTCACTTCCCTGAATGTCAGATTGTTTTCCCATATTTGGGAAGTGTTCTGCTATTACTTCTGCTCATAATAATTTTATGTCATTTGTGTTGCCTCCCTCTTTCTCCCTGATGCCTGTTAGTCATGTTGTTCATCTTTTCATCATCTTGCCACTACTGAATTATTATTTCCTGGATCCTAATTGTTTTTAAGACATCTTTCCTTACATTTTCAGTAGCTGCAACAATGTCTTCAAGGTCTGAAAGTCTTTCTTCACTTTCATTCAGATGGTTTTGCCAACTTGTAATTGAGTTTTTAATTTCCTGTGTAGCAATTTAAATCTGCTTTGTGCATTGCATTTCTTTCCTATGTTGCTCATTCAAGGTTTCCATCTTTTTTTTTTTTTGCTTTAAACAATTTATTTAACTGAAATGGACTTCTGTTTCTGAAGTGACTTCTTTTAATTTGATACATCTTTTCCCCATGATGATTTACAGGATATTCAAGCCAATATAAATATCTTATAAATATTTGATTATTTGGGCATACACCTACACAATACCTCAGCAATCTTTCAGCAAGAAAAACACTGGAAAGTAAGGACTACGCACAATTACAAGGTGCAGTGAACATCTGCTGCAAATATTTCTGAGGTAAGAAGGCACCACATACCTGTTCAACTAAGAAACCCACCCTTACAATACAGGATGATTTTATTTTTACATGGGACCTAGAACACTTAAGCTACCAATCAGGTACTGAATGGCAGAGCAACACCCAGAGCTTATGCCATGAATTCATAGGGAATAGGTTCTAACAACTCAGGTTCCTCTCCATTGGTCCTCACAAAGTGTGCTTCTCTAGGAGGGGCAGGCTGGCACCTCAGATGAACCCAGGTACCTTTCTCTTTGGCTTCCTTCTTTTTCTGATCATTTTCCTTGACATATTTCAGGAAACTATCATGACCATCATTTTGAGTGTTTAATATGCTCAATACTCATATTAATCCTCTTGGCAAGTATCTTGCCCTTAACTTGCTTGCTTACAATAATGCCAACAGCATGCTGGGTAATGTTGGAGACTCTTTCAGTTTTGCCATGGTAACATTTGTGAGGCATTCTTTTTTGCACAGTACCCATTCCCTTGATGGCTACAATATCACCCTTTTTGTACATTCGCATGTAAGTGGCCAAAGGAACAACCCCATGTTTTCTAAAAGGCCTGGAAAACATGTATCAGGTTCCCATCCTCTTGCCCTTTGTGTTAGTCATTTTGGCAAATTACTGGAAGATGGGGGTTTCTGGCCGAAAGGCCATCATTTTTTATTTTCCTCCACTTTTTATCTATGTATTCCTTAGAAATGCTTAGTAGTTCTTTCATTGCAGGTAACATTTTTTTTTTTTTTGAGACAGGGTCTCACTGTGCAGTTCAGGCTGGTCTTAAGCTCACTTTGTAGCTCAGGATGGTCTTGAACTCACAACAATCCTCCTTCCTCACCCTCCCGAGTGCTGGGATTACAGGCATGCGCCACCATGCCCGGCACAGGTAACACTTTTTATCTGTGAGATTATCTCTGATTTCCTCTGTACTCTTCTGAAGTTGTTTCTTTACTTCAGTTGCTATTATTTCAGAGATTTTACATGTTTCACTTCCAGTTTCTTCTATGCTGATGTCTCCTGAGTTTCTTTTGAGTGAACTCAGAGCCTGATAATGCATCTTGCTCCTTCCTTTTGTCATTTTTCTATTTCAGAAAGAAATCTTTATTTTGATTTCTATGTTACCTTTTTGTCAAAATATGATAGCAGGTAACTGTGTCATGGAATCCAGACCCTCTCTGTACAGAGTCTGTTGTTTTAGTATGTCTTTTGTCTCAGAGATTCTCTTTTAATGTATGTCCAAAATTCTGCCTTCTCTATAAACTGTGAGTGAGATATTGGTTTCTGTTTGGCACTATCCTCTGTCCTTCAGTGTAGAGCTTTGGTGAGGTTATTAGCCACGCACCTCCCGATATTAATACCCAAGAGAAACCATGTGGTTAAGACAGATATGGTTTCCTAAGTACAGTAGTACCACTAGCAATACTAATGCCAGTTAGTAAAAGTTAGAAATTAGTAATTTTTTGTAATTAATTGGTTTATACTTTAGACCATAGGAGCAAGCATTGTAGATGTAAAACTCAGTAGATCTTAAATTGGGAGTTTGCACTTAAATTAGTTCTCCTGAGTTCTGTCTGGGCACCTTCACTTTGTATACCTAGAGTCTTCCAGGCAGACTAGCTCACCCCAGTTACCTGCTGCCACTTCCGTGTCATGAGAATGTTGCTGTAGCTCTGGCCCATGGTCTGGGCTTGGGTGGGCCCAGCACTATGTAATGGGCCAGCTGGGCCTGCTGGCTTCCAGTCTCAAGGCTCTTTACTGGTAGGCCTGCTGAGGTGGAATGGGCCAGCTCTGCCTGGAGCCTTCCCATCCCAAGGATCCTCTGTCTTCTTCATAAATGCTTAATAATTCTTTCATTATAGCTATCATTTCTTTTTTAACTAGGAGATTATTTCTGATTTCCTGTATACCCTTCTGTAGATTTTTGTTTACTTCAGTTACTTTTATTTAGAGGTTTCAGGTATGCAATCTCTAAATTCTTCTATGCTAATGTCTCCTTTTTTTTTTTTTTTTTTTTT